>PVHY01003862.1:0-29548 GCA_004024945.1 Uropsilus gracilis
CATCTAAATACCATGCATGAACCTACAAGATATTATGCTCAGATGGAGAAAGATTGGCAATGCTATTTGTTTGTATGTATGCGTGTATATATATATAAAGAAAACTGATGAACTGAAGAAAAAAAAATTTTAGACCATGAATCCATTCAATAATTATCAAAAGGTAAGGGGTAACCACGTAAATGGTGTCAATTATATTGTAAAGCAAAGAATTGGAATTTTAATTGTGACTAAACATTCATAAATGACATATATACAGCTGCTGACTTTTAATAACTTTTAATGATGGACACCTGAACTTTATATAATGTTATGACACAATATTAATTCAACAACAACACAAAATAATAATAAATAATCCAAGAACAATTGCTAGGCGTAGTGGCATGTGCCTGCAATCCCAGCTATTTGGGAGGCATAGGCTAGGAATCACTTGAGTCCATGGGTTCAAGACTACCCCAGGCAAGAGAGTGACACCTAGTCTCAAAAAAATAGGTGGCGTGTGCTTATAATCCTAGCTACCTGGGAGGCTAAGGCTAGGGGTCACTTGAGTATGTGGGTTCAGGACTACCCAGGCAACATAAAGAGACCTAGTTTCTATAAAAAGAAAAAAAAAAGAAAGAATTCAAGAGCAGGCAAGGTAGTGGCATCTTCTGACGGCATACTGTTTTAATATCACCACTTAGCAAGGAATGACCATGATTTTATATTTCAGAAAAAGCACTTCACTAATTACGTTACATTCCCTTTACTAATGGGTTGAGAGGAAGCTACATTTATGACATGAAATTTCATTCAGAGAAAAAAAATTAAAAAATTTTTGTACTTTTACTCCAGAATGTATTCATTAAGAAATGAATGAAGTCATCCAACTAAATATACTTTTGTCTTTTATTTCAAGATTTCACTTCAGAAAGTCAAATGAGGATAGACAATGCCAGTTCTCCTTTCGCTGATCCTTAGTACCATTCAGATGATACTCCCACCATTTATCACAATCATCATTCCTTCTGCCATCTTCCTAAAAATTCTTATTTTAAAAGAACTTAAAAAATACAGTATCTAGGAATTTGTATTCTTAATGTGCTAAAAAGGAAGAAACAGAGTTAAACTAGTATCCTGTGTGTCTCTAATGTAGATAAATGTTGATTTGTTTTTTTCCCTTCTCTATTTTAACAAGGCCTGCTCTGGTTCCTCTCAGCTCCTACTATCAGCATTTCATTTTCCTCAAAAATCTCTCCAGAATCACATTCTGCCTATTTTTCTTGTACATGACTGCTAATCTTTCCACTAGTTCGCAGTCATCCATCTCACTTCAGTCACCACTCACAGGGGCTAGAGACATGGAGGGCTGAGTAGGACCAGCATCCTCTGCTTAAAACTAAAACAAACATACTAGCGAAAGACCCACCCACTGAACTACAAGATCCTAATTCAGCCTCTTGACAGGAGGTTGAGACATTTTACACTTGGTGGGTTAACTCTTAGACTAGAATCTCCAGTCAAGTATATTCAAGTATGATGAGGACTGGAGGTGGAGAGATATTTGATTCTTTCATTTTTCACTAAATCAACCCACAGACCATATGTCAGCATTGGAAATGGAAACAAGTTGAAGATATTTATTTTGTTCTCGAAGAGGTAAATACAGCATTGAAGGCACATTTTAAACATTCAACAAGACTGGAAGTCTTACCAATCATTCCTAAGCTCTGTACTTGGCTGGATTTGTAAAGTCATTCATGGCAAGTAATTTTCTCAAAAATGTATCTTTGATTATTTATTTCAATATAAAACTTTTACTTTCAATTGCAAGTCTTTAATACAAGGATGAAGCATTAAGCCCGCTGGCTGACATTCCATTTCTCCCATGGGCCACACACCAAGTTGGGTGCCCTGAATCTTGATATTGACTTCAAATCACCTATCTTTTGATTTGAGTCTCTCTAAAATAGGTGAGAACTAATATAGCACAGTAAATCAATAGAGAGAGGGGGGCAGGGTGAAAAAAAAGTGGAAAGGGAGCACCGTGCACCATGGTGGAAGACTACAGGTGTACTGGTGATGAATGAACTATGGTAATGACACCTGAATGAGGAGATTCTATACCTCTAAAACACAGTGTTGTAAATCAATGGTACCGCAATTGAAAAGAAATATCTCAAGGGGCCGGACGCAGTGGCACATGCCTTTAATCCCAGCTACCTGGGAGATAGAGGCTAGGAATCACTTGACTCTGCTGAATCTGAGGGTTCAAGACAACTCTGAGCACCATAGCAAGACCTAGTCTCGAAAAAATAGCCAGGTATTGTGGCATGTGCCTGTAATCCCAGTTACCTAGGAGGCTTAGGCTAAGGATCACTTGAGTGCAGGTTCAGGACTACTACAGGCAACATAGCAAGACCTAGTCTAAAAAAAACAAAACCCTCAGTAAACATAATTAAAAATCAGACAATAGAAAAAAATGGAATGAGAATATGAAGATACTTGAAAAGCAGTTTGAGAGGCTAAGTTTTCTAGATTATTATGTCCCTCATCTCCTAATATATAACAGTTGTCAATGCTTGCTAGCTACATTTGTTAAATGACACACTTTTGTGAATTCCAATATTTTGCAGCCTATTTTATCACCATGTGAAATAGCTTTAGTTAAATAAATGTGCTATTGTAATTGAGTTTCTATGAACAGGCTGGAAAATAAACCACTGGCCATTGGTGGACATCTCCTATTATTGAATGGTACCCCCATTAACACAGCTGATAATAGCAAAAAAAAAAAAAAAAAAAATAGAATTCCTAGTTTTTTTTCAAAAGATAGAAGGGGGGAGGAGGAAGGAAAACAAGATTTTTGTAATGTAACATGATTGACAAGGCTGTTCCTGGAAACAAAAAAAATAAATAAAAGGTATAAAAAGAGCTTAGAAGAAAGAGGATTCAGCCATTTTAGAAGGAGAACATGAGCCTGGCCACATGGCCAATGCCGCCTGGGCCTACAGTGTAGGCCCGAGCTAGTGAACTCATGGCTTCAGCATGCATAAGTTGAAGATGTGTGCTGAAGGGAGTTGAAAGAATTTGGAGGTTTGAACCTTGTATTGGAGTTTGTCTTATTTAGTTTGACTCATGCTTTTGGAGAGGCTGTAAGCCTCAGATGAACCTGCTGTTGGTTTCTATGTCTTAGAGCTTTTCTGCTTTATAAAGTAAGGACACCACTAAAAGAAGATGTCATGCCTTCAACTACATGCATGGAGAAAGCTAAAACATGCCAAAGGAGGAAAAGAAGGATGTCTATGTTTGGAACATGTGCCGCTGAACTCACTGATTGAATGTGTGGTGAGATGACCAGAGACTAAAGGACAGTTTTGGACACTGTGGTGGAGTAATTGGGTTGTTTTTATATGCTTGTCTGTAGTGTGTATTTAGGTTATCACTTTCTTGTTTAGTAATAAATAGTTTCATCACTCAATAAGTTTTCTCTGGCTTGGAAATTACAGCAAGAACTGCTGGTGGCAACAAACCTATAAAGAGGTAGACTTAAAGTTTTATTTTACTTGGCTCAGGAGAAAGAGCAGGCAAGCTGCAGGTATTTGCGTAACAAAGGTAATTAGCCTATGGAAGCTTAAGGATTAAGAAAGGCTCTTGTCCCGTAAGTATCACACTGCAAGGTATAGAGGTTTTTACCCCAGGTTTAGGAAAAGCTGGCAGAAAAGGATTTTTAGGTAAAAAGAAAACCTACTCCCCCACACACACACACACAAGAGTTTAACTAGAGGGCACAAGTATAAAGAGGTACAGTCACAAACTCGAAACATGAAAGGCAAGCTGGCATGTGTCATCATCTTGAGTGACTGGAGTGACTTGTCAGCAGCCTTGCTTATTTGCTGACTGAAACTAATTGGAGGTCAGTGAAGATGTTTCCAACTCACCCTCAGGCTGCTACTGAGATCAGCAATGCAATGTGCCCAGGAGGCATTGTCATTTCAGCAAGGCCTTGTAGAATGACTTTAAGTTTGTCAAGCAGAGAAGGAGTGGAAAGGGGGTTGCTGGGAGAAGATACTCAATTTGCAAAGATCCAGTGTTATTAAAAGATCTGAGACAGGGCCCAAAGTAGAAGCAGACCCTGGATGTCAGCAATCAATTGGGATGACTGGCTGAGACTGCAATTCACTGTCTGGTCATTATTAATAGTGAACAGGGAGTGTATCTCTAAGACACACTAACAGACATGACAACAGAGCCCAAGGTATTTTCTCTAATCTCATTCATGACTTTTTTTAGCAAGCCTTTGTTTCCCCAATTCTCACATACTGGAAAGACAATTTAATCAAGAATGTCACTGGACAGGAGGATGCAGGAAAACTGGTCAGGAAGCTAAGATACAAGCAGACTGCACAAAAGGGTGCTGTGGTGAAATTGGGGGGCCATGGCCCCAACATGGTCATGCTGCATAAGATAGCAGTCATAGTGCCCTAGTGGGAGGAGACTTGGAGAAGGGAAGCCAAGCCTTCTCCTAAGAGGGACAGAGAGAGGGAAAAGATAAAGCTAGAAAAGGGAAGGAGCAGAGGAGCAGCAAGGGAGGTTGGAGGACTTGAGTCTGCCACTGCCATGTGTGGTAGCAGGGCAGGGAAGGAAGCTACTCTGTGAGCTTCCATCCCCAGCCTGGGCTGGTGAGGAGCCCAGGGAAGCATGTTGGAGAAACTTGTGACTTGTGTAAGCTGACTTGGAAATGTGGGACTTGAAAACTTGTTTTAACTTTGAAACTGTAAAGTTTGGCAATTGTCTGGAGACCTAAGGAGAACTTGGATTGCTGTTGTTTTCATGGTGAGACATCTGAAGTAGTTGCTGTTGTATCCAGTGAGTCTTGCTGGCTTCAGGCCACTTTAGAGTGGAAGCTGAAACAATGTTGAAGTTGTGTCTTCTGGAGAAGGATCAAGGAGGCCATCTTGGTTTCATCATTGGATTTGACTCTCTCACTTTTGAAGGAGGAATGATGATACCATAATTAGTTTCATTTGACTTGAAGTGAATAGCTGTGTCTTTGGAAGAGGATCAAAAAGCCGTCTTGTTTTTTTCATCTGGTGTGAAGGTAGGACAGCTGTCATTTTGTGCAAGTGCATGGCTGAAGGTCACATGTAGCCTTTTGGACCCAAGACTGGACTGTATGGTAAGATAATCAAAGGGGTTCCTTTTATCTTCAGCGATTCTTGTCTATTTTGTCTTTTTAATGAGTAAATCTGTTTTTGCCTCCTCTTAAGATAGTGTGGTCTTGTTATTGTGTGGACTGGGATGAACCTGATGAGTAGTTGGATTTATAGGGCCAGCTGTTCCTGTTTGTGAGTTTAACTAAGTACTCTGTTTTATTGGTTTTGTCACCTGATTTCATGAGGACAGTCTTAAGACAGACCCACAGACATTAGTAATTGGTCAGATAAGAGAAAGGAACTAGTCCAGACTGTTTCACTATCCACTAAGTTTTCAATGACTCATTCTCTCTACACCATCACCCCAAGCACAACAGTCCCCATCCCATGGTCAACAGAGCCCACCTCAATATGACCATGTGACTGTCATTCAGGAACTCCCACTGTTTATAAGCAGCAGTCACTACCTCCTGCCCTCAGCCAGTCCCTAGTCAGACTACCTGCCACCCCCTTTCTAAACTGTTCCCTTCTCCAACCCAGCCACTCCACAACCCTGGGTCTATACCCCAAATCCCCCAAATGCACTGTGTTCTTTCATATTCATAAACCAGTACTGGATCCCCTTATCTGCCTGGTTGGCAAGGGGAAAGCCTTCAACCCAGCTTCTTTATAGACCCTTTCCTAATCTATAATTACCTATCCCCACTCCACCCCCAAAACAGAGTTGGGATATGCTGGGCTCAAGACAAGGTTCTGTTTCTTCCTTGGGGTACAATTGCAGAAGCATTTGCTTTACTGAGTCATCACTCAGATGACTCAGTGTGTTCCAGTCTGTGCATCTGGCTGCATATGAGGTAAACTGAACAATAAAAAAGACCAAAACATGTTCAATTAACCAGCACCCAAAGAAAAAAGAACTCTAAGTCAAAACCAGTACTGGTGGTACCTGATTGTTCTGAACATAATTATAACCTACCCATAACTATCATATTGACTTTGGCTTTGCTTCTTAGCCCAGGCAAAGTGTAGCACACAGATCAACCAGCATTTTCTATGGAGGAAACCTGCAGCGGTTCCAGCTGGTAGAAAATGTGCCTTTCTTCACTTGTGATAAAGTCAGAACTGATGTCCACCGATGCTAACCAGGCTGGATGTGAAATATTATATGTATCGGGGGGTACTGAGAGGGACTTGATGTCCTCAGGCAGCAGAATAGGAGCAGGGGACTTTCCAAGAGCTTCCGCTGCACCTGAACATTTTTAGTTAGGATAAACAGATCATGAGGGAAACTTCTCTCCAGTAGGCTGCCTTACTACTAAATTCATAAAAGTTTCCCCCTGCAATTAATTTTTCACCAGTGGAATAGTGGTTAATTCACTTCCATCTATCATGACCTTCTAGGTAATTTAGTCTAACATCCACTACATAATTATTGATCTCATTTGTAACAGACTGTTTATTATCAAAAGGATTTAGGACCAACAGTTTCATTGCTCAAGGAAAGCTGAAACAAGTTAGCATTTGCATGACCAGAAAGAAAAAAGGCTTAAGTTCTGATTACCATGCCAAACAATGGGTTGGTTATCTTCACACACAGAGACGCAAAAAAAAAAAAAAAAAAAAAAAAAAAAAAAAAAAAAAAAAAAAAAAAAAAAAAAAAAAAAAAAAAAAAAATGCAAATCATATAATTTTAAATCCAAAAAGATCCATTTGCTTATGGCAGTGGATCTAGGAGACAAGCAGGAAGGAATTCACTCAACAGGGGCTTATATGTTGAATTTTAAGAAGAAAGAACTAAGAAGGTGAGCAAATGACCCTGCAACCCAAACATCACAGAATAGGAAAATTGAAAAACTCAAAAGCTCATGCATTTTGCTAGGCCTGTGGGCAAAGGAGGCAGGTCAGCAGAATTCAGAAAGGAGTAGGACTTAGTTCCACTCTCCCTTCTATTTATTACCTGTAATCCTTAGACAAGTCAACTTTGTATTCTTAGAACTATTTTCTAATAGCTCACCTACAGAGCAACTATGAGAACTAAGTGAGATTAATACACTTAGTAGGTGAACTATTACTAGCACTTTGGCAGTAGGTACAGTGTGACATACATTTGGTGAGGTATGACGCTACATGCCTGAAACTTACATTGCATTGGAAACTAATGGTAAATCAATACAAAATAAGATAAACATATTACTGAGTAGGTAACTACTTAAATTCCAGGAATAACAATGGATTAAGCTGGGGCTTGGTAATCAGATTCATTGATCATAATCATTTATCTATCACCTACCCATTCAAATTTGATTTTGGACAAGTTACTAAACCTCCTTCTACATAATGGACTGTCATCATTTTCCTAAGTATTTTAAGAATAAATCTCATTTACTAAAATAGCACTTAGTAAATGCAGCTACTAGGAAACTCCTAATTTCTTGTGACCATTCAGTCCATACCTATAAAATTGGTCAAAAGCTTTTTGTTATTTGAAAGAATATAAGAACAACAATAGTTTTGCCTAACTCACAAGATATTCATTCAAATTTTAACTTGCACCATGTAAAAAAGGACAGCTTATGAAAAACGTTAACTAAATCTTTCATAGTACAAAGTGGCACCATGCTAATTTTTTATTGGTGACACGAGACTGTCTGTTTGGAGAATGGCAAGTGGCTATGTAGCAGGTAATGTACCCTTTAGAGCTATGAAAGTTACCTACCTCGTGCCAACATCTTAGAAAAATCTATTATTGAACTGAAGGAAATGAGAACTAGACTTGAAGAAAGTAGAAACCAGATGCCAGTTGAGAGAGAAAAATGACAGGAATCCACAAGCCTCGGGGATGTGGAGAACAAATGCTTCCCCAGTTTTCCTGCGATGGCTTTACGCAAGATAGAGGAACAAGGGAGTAAAAAATAAATACCCATCACCACCATGTTTAGCTGTTTCCTGGGAAAAGAATACACAGGTAAACTAAGAGAACTCTGGACACATTAGTCTAAATTGTAAGTCTGCATAATGGAAGAGTGAGTCCTGGACTGGAAAGACGAGGAGGAGGGGGAGGGGGAGGAGGAGCCGCATCAACACTTACCTTGGTAGGAATTCTGGCTGTCATAAGGAAGGCCCGGCATGATGTAAGCAACTGTAAGATAAAAGCAGCAGCATCAGTCTCAGTACCAGGGTGTGGGACAGGCGCACACTGGTGTACCCAGAGCACTTCACAGTGCTGAAGCCTCACAGCAGCACATGGCTAAATTCCTGGCAGGCAAGATGAACTGAGACAGTCATTTTCCCTGAAGAATCAGGTGTACACTGAGAGTCACCACATGAAGGTCCGCGTTGAACCAAGGACCTGGGAAATCTGAAGATGAGCAGCCCACCCAACACAGAGGAACAGCAGCTAAGACAGGTGTCTTCTCTGAAGTGATGATCCCCACTGTGCTCACAACAAACAATGAGAAAGTGAACTGCCAGCCACCTTTGTCCCCTAGCTTTTCTTTCCTCTGTACATTAGCCAATGACATTTACATAATGCACAGGCAAGAGAGACTATTCATCCAAAAGGTCATCCCCAACTTTGCTTCTCAGCTACTCAGTCCTACATGGAAGCTTCACTCTAATACTCCAATACTCAGCTAAGACAAAACAAAACATTACATGGTCCCATTTTCCTGTAGGATGCCTCTTGCCCAGCGAGGACCCTTGTGAATCCTTAGGAGCTGGAATCCTAAGAGTAAGAGTTAATGAAGCAGGAAACCCGTGTCCACAGTCCACAAAGTCAAAATGTGCGACTCAGCAGTGTGGAGGCTCTAATAGTCAAGAGAGACTCCGCATAACAAAGAAAGGAAATTCCAGCTCTTCTAGAGTTCTGGGGAACATTTTTCAAAGAACTTCCTTGTTATTAAGTTAGTTTAGAAAAAGATGCTTACATTCTACTCTGAGAATGCTGGACTCTAGCAAAACCTTAGAAATCATAAGTCAAGAGTATGGAGGCCCAAGTGGCTACAAGGTTTACCTAAAATCAACCCCGGGATCAACCCTCCATTCCGTACAGAGAGGGTGAGTCCGTGGGTGTCCATGTGGCTGCTCTGTACTCACTTCTTGTGTGCCAATTCTAAACAGAAGCAGTCTCTTCTATAAAACTCTTCTTTAAGTAATCATAAGTAACCACTAAAGGGAGTAAGTAGATGAGATAGAGAATGAAGGCTGGGATAAAGAATTCACAGTACAGGTTAGGAGAAGATGATGCTGATGAGCAATGCAGAGAAGATAAAGTGGGTAAGCCACAGGTCATTTCAAGATCTGTATACACATGTTCCGTCACAGCTACAGGTCTACCTGGCTTCTCAAAAGATCACTTTAGGCCACTTTGATTTTACAGTAAGATTGACCATATTATCTGCTTTCACTAACTAGCCAAAAGTGGCCCCTAAAAACTTCTTCCCCAGCAATTACAACACAGACTGTATATTTATCACATTTATCATTCCCACTTTTACTACCCATTAGTGCTACAAGGGGTTTTGTGTTTTATTTAATATGATGTGAGGGGTTATTTGGGGGGTCTGGGAATGTTGAAACTTGTTTCCATAGATGTTAACAGGACTTGCATCTTTTTTATTATTTCACATTATGAAAGGTTTCATAGGAATACTCTTCTTATGGGTAGCAGGGTAAACCTGTTTTCACAAGTTCTATTTTTAACCACTCTTATTTTACTACTTGATTCTAGAGGTTTGAAAGTGACTTCTAGAAGTACAGGCAACAGTACATAACTAGATTTGAATATTCCATAGGTTATAAGCCACAGTTCTTTTCCCTAAATAATGATCCTATGTTTACTAAGACTAAGACTAAGATTGGGGAGACAATCAACAAGAAAAAGGAGAGGAAGGCATTAGAAGCGCAGAGCTGAGGTATCTAATCTGCACCTGGGTATGAACAGGAACCCCACAAATTTTTAGCAAAATTATGTAACTACTACTGGGCTACATTTGAGTTTCACAAAATTTGCAGTGTTGCTGCTAAAAACTAAGAATTTTAAGAGAGCAGCTGAAAGTACAAACTAAGTTCAGGTTCTTCTGATAGTGATGCTAGGTGCCAATGAAGCCAGCCCTGAGTGGCAGGCCATCTTCCAAGCACTGTTTGTGTGCCATGAATCAGGAGGCATCTTGTACACTCACAAAAGTAATCCTCATAACTTCCAAATTCTAACATTATGACCCCCATTTTAACAGGTTGGTAAACTGAGACTCAGTGGTATAACTCACTGCAACTCACACAATCAGCTAGAATAGAAATGGGATTTGTACCATTTTTTGTGTGTTAGCACCAAAGCAACAGCAAATCATGAAACTCCAATGTCAGAAGAAAACCCCCCATGGGCAAAGATCTAAAAGCTAATTTCTAATTCCTAGTCAAAGGGAAAATCCAGAGAAATATTCACAGGTAATTCATGAAATCAGGAGCTGCAACAATTTACACCCACTCTTATCTTTCCCCTTTGTATCTTGATTAGCAACAGGGCTCAGTGCCAAAGCCCCAGACATGAACCTGTTGTGTCTTTAGTACTCAGAAAGCTACAATTAGCTCTGTGAACATTCCTGCAAAAAAAAAAAAAATTGCTCCCATAACCTCCAGAACTATTTTATACGCACAGCTGTAGTAACACCACTACCTGTTCCAACAGGTTTCCTTTCATCTAAGGACAGACACTATTATTATCCCTATTTTAAGAGGAAGACACTGAGGAACAAAGAGATTACACAACTTGCCAAAGTCACCCAAGAAGCTGGTGGCAGAACTGGGTGAGCTGCTGAGACTGTGCCCCAAATTACTTTTCCTGGTTCACAAATCACATCTTTCCAAGAACAACTTCCTCCACAGTCTGTACACATGCAAACTGTGATGAGTCATGGAACATTAAACCAGTAAGAAGCAAACAGGTAAAAACATCATCTGTACAAGAAAAGATATTGGATGTCCAGAACCATTCCCTTCTGGCCTGCCTGCCTGTCTCTCTGCTTGTCTCTCTCTACCTGATTCCAGGCCTGCATCTCTCCATGTACACGTGTCTCTCCTCACCTGTCCCTATACTTCCTTCTCTGTTGTCCTCACCAAAACCCCTGTCATGTTCCCCCATCTGCTCAGTCTGTTTCTCCTCCTCTAGCCTTCACTTCCCAGCACTTTCCACTATTCACTTGAGAGTTTGTCTCTTAATGATGACTGTTGCAAAACTGTAGATACTAACCCCAGAAGCAAACTGCACTCTGGAAACGTATTTCCTTTGGAACACAGAAAGAAACTTGAACCAAACATGAAATAAAATATGACAAGACACCTTTTGACGTTATTACAGAACAAGTAGACAGGTAATTGAGTGATGACGAGGTCCCCCATGTGAATCTAATGAAAATGCCTTAAAAACTAATCTCAAAACAGGCACCCAAATAACAAATGTTTGACAGCGATCACTGGCACATGGCATGCTGGCTCTGGTGCCCTTCACACCCATGGTATTCTGAGGATTAATAGCTCCCAAGGGCAGTAGTGGCATCAAAGACCTGCACTCTTGTGAACACTGCCAAAGGCCATGTCTGGGACCACTGATAGGACAATAACTGGGTTAGGACTTTTCTTGAAAAAGTGGGGGGAAAAAAACAAGATGCTCATAGGGATTCTGCTCAAGCAAAGGAAAACCTCTTGACCCTCTGCAGATACATGAGTTCTGATGATCACTTTGGTTTTCACCCTGGTGGCCACAGGGCTCATGGTCTGTGGTCTTATGTGCCAACTCTCTCTCTCTGTTCAAGTATCTCAGAGTTCATGTGAGCACAGAGCAGCTTTTGGAAACTGGACATAGGTCAAAATATTCCTCTTGCACAGGGACAATTCATCAGCAAACCAGGCTTTGAAGAAAGCAGCTTCATGCAGCTGGTATCCATTTCTGGCAGTCACCTAGGGTCCCCAGACATGGGGGTTGTTCTTAGAAAGTCTGGAGGGGAGAGGAACAGACAGGGCAAAATCCTGGACCCAGCCTTCCCTAAGACATATTCCTATTTATAAGCATAGAGCAGCAATACTCTTGGGGGGGGGGGGCACAAAGAGGTCTTACAGGAATATATACTCATACATAAAGGGAATGGCCGTTAATCAAGTGCACAGCAATGGTCTGTGCCTGCTGAAATTTACAGGCAGCCTGTGGCTCCATCTGTCTTTTGCTGCAGCTACAGTCACTGAGGGATGGCCATGGGAAGTGTGGAACTCAAACCTTTCAAAGCTTTCCTTTTTTACCGGCACCCCTGATTTTATATGTGATGAAGGCCTCCAACCCAAATCTCCTGGTAAACATGTTTAGAGTAGGGTTTTATAAGGATCCAAACATTTTTAACAGGTCTGGAATTATCATGGTATCTAAGGAGTAGGAGTATTTCAAAGCAAGAGTGGAAAAACTACAAATGCTATCGACTCCCAGGATCAGAATTCTTGGTGCATAACAGAGTTGTGAAGTGGCATTCCATCCACACTGGGGATCCCTGTGAAGACAGTCTCTTAGCTTTCCTGCTAAGAAAAGCAGGAGACTCCAAGACTACCCTCAGAGTTGTGCCTGGGGGGCTGGGGTGTCCTACAGTGCACACATGACTTCTAGTAAATGGGGATATGGGTGTGGTTTCCACAGGAAAATTCTTCTTCAATTTATCAGAAAGCATTTCCTGATAACAGACACTCCCTCAATGCTAAGTGTAGCAAACATCATTGACCCTCTCCCCACCCCAGTTAGCACTGAGAGTTCTGCATCCCAGAAAACAAATCTGTTGGTTCCCCCCAACTTATCTGGGCTTTGGAATCAGTCAGACAGATTCAGCTGCCAGCTCAACCACTTTCTAGCTGTTTAACCCTGACAGGGTAAGTTCACTTTTCCATCGCCTCAGTTTATTCATCTGTAAAACTGAAAGTGTATTCCTGTACTGGGCTAAGAAATGTTTTAAATCAGCTGGGTGTGGTGGTGCGCACCTGTAATCCCAACTATCTGGGAAGCTGAGGCTGGGGGTTGCTTGAGTCTGTGGTATCCCGGGCAACGAGAGCCTGCGGTTCCATGGGCAAAAATAATGAGATCGAGTCTCCAAAAAAAAAAATGTTGTTTTAAGTAAGATACAAATGTAAATAAAGTCCTTGTCAGGCACCCAGGTGGTTTTGGTCAAATACCAGCACTTCAATCATTATAAATGATATGACAGCATCTTAAATTTAGATCCCCAGAATAAGATTAAGTAGTTATACCTATTGGGTTTTTAAATAACACCTTTTATCAACAGACAGCGACAAAATCCACAATGATTCTGAGATATGTTGTAGGCTTAAATTTTGTACAGACTTTTGACCTTAAAGCTAAAGAATTTTCTGGCACAGTTTAAAAAAAAATGGGGTCATCAGAGGGAGTAGCTATGCTTAGTCAAGGAACCTTAATCACAAAGGACAAGTTCTAATTTCCCTCCCACCTCCTCTGGGAAGGTCCATTCTTCCACAGCAGCCTTAGCATGCAAGCCACATCTCCAACCTTTATAATGAATTTCCTCTCCCTCTCATTGAAATGCAGGCAGCAGCCTAGTTCCCTCTGAGGCTTCCTAGGTTCAACTTTTAACTTTAAAATTTCACTTGGAAACATTTATATAAATCCTCCAGACCACTAAGACTAACAGCTCAGCAGAGAAACCTACATTTTCATATGAAGATGACACATAATGAGGTCAGCTAGAACCCTCTGATTGCACACTTATTAAAAAGCAAAATAGATATAGGTTTCACCATCTTCAATAAATCCATTGCTTAAAACCTACCACAGCACTGACAACCCATAAACTCATGCCTCCCTAAATCTGCCTTTCCTCATAAATATAACCAAAAGTGTCTTTTCTTTCAAATCAGATAAATGACACAGTCTCATATCCCCAAAGTGCTCTCTAATTTGCAAGCAAGCTGAGTGATTAAATATTTGTTCCTTCTTTCAAATTCTCAGCTCCACATACATCAAGGACAAGATCTTATTAATCCAAGACACACACTTTAGGGAGGGAGAAGCAGGTGGAAGTGCCATGATCACCACTACGGAGAGTTATGAGTGGCAGATGTTCAGGGACTTGTGCAAGGTCACTAAGAAAGTGGTGAGAGAATGAAACTTCTAGCTCTAAGCTTCACTACATCCCAAGTACAGCAGGGTTTTAATAACCATTTCCTCCAGCTAAAGCAGAAAGACTTCTTGCAAAAGGAACACATAGCAGGTCATCTTAATACAATGTGTGGCCCCAAATCCCTTATAAAACCAGACTCCCATACTTTTCCAGCATCTGGGCTCTCCTACCATCAGAAATAGGTGCACCCTGGCAAGACAGTAGAGCCTAATAGTAACGGATATAGAAACAAAGTCAATAGTCCAAATTCAGTTGTCCACCAACTTTTTAAAATAAAGTTTATTGAGACATGGACAGATTCCTTTGTTTACTGGAACAAAGCCACATCCATTTGCTTAACTCACAGTCTCTGGCTGCTTTCATACTATAGTAGCAGTTGAGGATTTGTGAGAGAGGTTTTCTTGGCTCACCAAATCTGAAATATTTAATCTGGTCTTTGACAGGAAAAACTTGCTACCACTAACAGTCTACAGAACAAACCCTGGGGCCTGGTTGCCTGGGGCTCAACCCAAGTTTACTGTCTGTCATCTGTGTGACATGGGTCTATCAGCTTAGACTTCCCTGGGGCTCAGTGTCCTGTTCTGTAAAATGGGAGCAAAAATGTACCTATATGCCATGAGGTTAAATGAGTTAATGCAAAGTGCTTAGAAGCACATTGACAAGTAGAAAATGCTACATGGTACAGTAATTATATTTAATATTATAATAACACTACAAATGTCCATAATGGTATTAACTAGGAAGTGCAGTATCTGGGTTTAGATAGGTGTAGACTCCAATTTCTGAACAAGTTACCATCTCTGTGGACTTAAACCTGCCCAAACTTAAAATAAGGTCTCTAATTGACCTTTCCACATACCAGGTTGAGGATTTAGGCCCACTATGAGGTTCTCCTTATCTGAGAACCTTGCCATTGTATAGACTGCTAGCAATAGCAAGACCCCAGTAATTATTTACTAAAAGCCAATTCCTTGTTGGGTCTCTACTCTCTGGAATAACAGATGCTCCCTCAATAGGGGGTCAGGGAAGCCAGTGGAATTGGATTTTCCATTCAAATGTCTAGTTTCAGGGGAAGCCTTTACACCGTGGTACCTGTGCAAACCTCTTTCTTTTCACCTTGTTATTTATGCCAACATGGGATGTTGACACACGGCTTGTCAGGCACAATCACTTCATTCTTTCTGCAGTCCCATTATTGTGAGTTGTAAGGCATTATCCAAGCACGAAAAAGCAACGTGTCTCATTTTTCCCCACAGATGAACATGTGGCTACTTCAAAATAGCATGAGTTCTTCTCAATTCCACAACTTATCAGATCTTCTTATCAAAGCATTGGCTAATGCAAAACTCTGGAACTGGCCACAGTGACCTCGATTATAATGACATACTTTAATGCCAGAATGTCAGTTGACCAAAATTTCTGGGATGGGATCACTGCTTGGCCTGAGTAATAAGAAGTCTAATCCTAGTTTGGGCCCCCCATGGTCCAGGAAGGTTTCAGATTAAGGTGCCCACATCTGGCACGTACACCCTCGACCCCTCCACTCTGACCTCAGAGGCCACCATGCATATGCTTGGCTAGGAGTTCTAGTCATCCTCATCATATTTACATTTTAAATGAATCACCAACAGTGACTAACAGTCCCAAAAAGAATACAGAAACCATACAGGACTGTCCTGACCATATTAATCCAATGACTTGACAAAGCTTCTCCAGCTTTCCCAACCAGTAAGCCTTTTCTTGACAGGGTGACGAGAAAATGACCAGAACCCAATTCTAGCTAAAAACTCCCAAGTTAAATGGGACCTACAGTTGGGTTCACTCAATACTTACACCTCACAGATGAAGTAATAGACCAGGAGAGGTTAAAAAATTCATCTGTGTTTTTGTTCCAGCACCAGAATGAAGCATAAATTTATTTAAATGAAATAGGTAGCTTTCTGCATTTACAAAACAAACAAAAACCACCCAGTGCTCAAGAGGAAAGAAACCACATCAATTGTATAAATTTGAGAAGCAAAAACTAATGGGGAGTCTCTTCTGGCTGCCCCTGTGGAGCAAACGTACTCCAGACACTTCTCATCGGTGACTCCCCTCATGAGTCATAATCCAGATACATATCCTGGACACAGCACCCAAAAGAGGTAACACAGCATTACTTGAAAGGGAAAACAGTGACAATTATGACTTCATGACAAAAAGCACCGCTCCAGAGACAGAGAACCCAGTTATGAATCTCCACTAGATCAGGCCCATGGCAAGTCACATGACCCTGGTCAGGCTGCACGGCCACTTTGAGGCTCAGTCTTCTTAACTGTGGAGACAAGGTCACCTTCTGAGATAACACATGTGTGGTACTCACAAGAACTGGCACATAAAGGAATCCACTAAGCACACATATACAATGGCAAGAGCACCTCACAAGGGGCTACCCTTGGAGCTGAAACAGGGGAGGCTCACTTGTGTCTTCCTGGAATTCCACAGCTGTCTACAGCACTCTGACTAAGCGCCAGTATTTCCTGGCCTCATCTTCTCAAGCCAAGGAGACACAAATGTCATTTCCTCATTCTTCCCCTTTGCTAGAGTAGCATTTTCATGGAGAAGTACACACTGTCTTTCCTTTTCCTCAGAGCAAAAGCATAAAATGTTCTTCCACTTTGCAAAACTGTGGGTGATGCAGGGAAGAAAGGGTTGATTTAAATTTAATACCATTACCTAGATAATCATATCGAGGCATACTGTGTAATAAATTCAAAGCTAAGGAAGAGGGAGAGACAGAGAAAAGAAGATCTGAGATAATAATATACAAGAAATCAGGGTATCCACAACAGTTTCAAAGTGAGGGCTGCAGATCATTGGTGGGGGGTGAAATCAATTCAGCAGCATTTAACAAGCACGTTTATAAACCAGCCTAAATGGAACAGGATGTGAAAAGAAAATCAAGTGCACACCTAGCACAGAATTCACAGGCGTTGGTTCATGATATTTCTGTTTTGGAGATTTCAGAATACACAGGGCCTACACGTGTGTGTGTGCACAGGTGTGTATGCACAGGTGTGCATGTACATCCACACTGGGGGTAGGGGGCTGTCCATCTCAAAAGCAACGCAAAGTGTCTTTCTTCTCAGGATCCAGGTCTAGTTATTGAAAGTCAGATCAACACTGCTTTACTGGATCATCTGCACCTATGAGTATGATCCATCATGAGGTGACAGGAAACATGAACTTCAGACTCGGATGAAACACAGAAGTTCCAGTTTTGCCATTTTGTGTGCTAAGAAACCATAGTAGGGGTCATGTACTTCTCCAGGCTCCAGTATCCTCACCTCAAAGCCTAGAGAGCATTTGTCTCTGTTCAAAACAAGACCCACTCCAGTGCTAAGTCTACAGTAGACATTACAATAAAAGGAACCATTATAAATGTCCTCACACATTATAAATGTCCCTCTGAAAGTGATCTACAAGGATTGAAAAAAAAAAAAAAGACCAGACTTACTGAGAAGCTAGCTAACTGGCTTATCAGAAACAGAGCTGAGGCCAGAAATCAGCTCCTGAGCTAAGCCCTGTTCACCCAGGACATGGCCATGGAAACCATGGGCAATCTGCTGTGTGAAGATGTAATGAAATTTGACACAGATGAAGATGGGTGTTGGAACACCCTGAGTTCACTTGTCAACAACCCTCCCCCCATCAATTACACAACGTCTCTGCATCTTTTCTTTACTGTATATCTTTTCTTTTCTGTACATCTGTAAGATGTGGGATAAGCTGTAGAAGATCCCAGCTCTCTCACAGACACACTGCTTTATGCAGGTGACAGTAACACCAGGCTTGAACTCTCCATAGGCCGCCACTCCCACTTCTGCCATCAGGGTCAGTGGGGGTCAGTAATACACCCACTCACAGAAGAGCAAAGGGCTGGGTCACACCGCCTCAGTGGGACTAGTCACCCACCACTCAGACTCCAGGAGAAAAGGTTTCTAAGCACCTCAATTTTCCCCAACTTTGAGACAGGGGGTCATAATGCAGCCCTCACTGAAAATTGTTGTGAAGGTCAATACAACAGGCACAGGGCACCCAGAACAGGGCTATAAAGTGTGAATGCCTATATCACTGGTCTGAAGCTAAGAGACTCAGTCATCATCAGGCTGCTTCCCATTCTTTGAGCTTTGGGTCCACTCAGTCACCCTGGTGCCATATTGCCCACTGCTTCACATTGTACCAGGATTTCTTATTCAGGCATCACTATCTCCACAACAGCCTTCTCATCCCCTCAGTTCCAAGTGTATACAAGAGATAGCATTTAGGAACTTGTCAGATGCAGACTCCAAGGTGCCACCCCAGCCAGCTGCTTCAGAATCTGCACTTTAATAAGGTCTCCAGGGGAGGTGGTGCAGGAGACAGAGAAATACTGGCCTTCAATTCCCTAACTCGGTATCCCCCACTACTTGGTTTCTTGAGTCCCCCCCCCCACTCCCCCTGCCCCCCAGCACATCATTTCACATCAGCCAGAGCCTGTCTTCATTCCACTGTGATCGTCCCTCCAGAGTTCGCCTTTTCAGTCTGGGTATCCCTGCCCTTTTATTACACCAGAGAAATACCTCAACCTTGGGTGAACTCACCTAGCCACCCAATCCAGGTTGGAAGCTGCCCAGAACAGCTGGAGAACTGATCTAACCCAGCCAGCTGGCTCTGTCTCCTGCAACTGAGAAGCTAGCTCTGCCTCTTCATCAAGAAAATACAAATGATCAAAATGGTACTGCTGCACCCCACTCCAAACCTCACCCAGTCCTGGATCACCTGTCTTCTTCCTCCTTTCCTTCCGCAGAGCTAGAGATACATGTGTACCCCTCACCTTAAGTGTCTACATCTTCCTTTCCAAATGTCATTGTCTCAATGAGACACTTAGAGATTCGGAGCTATAAACCGGATGCTGCCCATCTCTTGTGCTTCTATCTCACTCTTTCCTCTGAGCACAGTTTCTCAAAGATCAGCACTCAGTACCTATTCTGCTCAATTCACTCTTTCAAAACTGACTTTTGTTCTCACAGCTCCATTGAAATGTATCCTGTTGACTCCCAATCACCTCTATTGCTTAACCTAGGGTGTAGTTTTCTATATCTTTCTAACTAGATTGATCTCATCAGGGCACAGCTGAGCTAGATCTCTTTCACAGCTGAACTCCCATTTCTCCTTGGTGCTGCCAAAGCCCTTCATGCTGAGAATTCTCTTTTGCACAAGTTTTCCACCCCTCTGGTTATACCTACTGGCAAGACTCTGCTATCTGCATCCTCTCCCATGACATGATTAGTCTCAACCTCATGCACCAGACCTCTCGTATCATCATACCTATTTGTCTAACTCCACTAGGGTGTCTCTCCAACTGTGATGTTCATTAAACCCTCACTGAACTTGAGATCGTGTTCTCAGAATCTATTCCTCCTCCAGCAGAGTTTGAGCTCAGTAATAAGTATAATCACCCACATGATTTTTCTACCAGAAATCCAGGTATCATTCTCTTTACTCCTAACCTCAGCCAACTGCCAAGTTCACTCCAGTTTAAATATCCCTTAAATCCATTCACTTCAGTCTATCTCCACTGGCCAGTCACTATTCGAAACCACAATCCTTTTGCTCCTGTACTGCTTACAACAGCCTCTGAAGAGATCCACCCTTGTTTCACCAAATCAACAGTGTATAAGATCTCAAAGTGAACTTCTAAGATCCTTCTCAGTTTAAGGCCTTTGATAGGTCTGCAGGACAAGATTTCCTGGCCTCTGCCTGCAGCTTCACTTCACCCCCAAACCTCTCCACCTCCCCACTCAACTTCTAAACACAGAGGATCCAGGCTTTCTTCCCGAGGGGAAGGGAAAGCCCCAACCTCTGCTTCCAATGCTCTCCCCTCTCCTCTCTTTTCTTTGCTTTCACCATTTCACCCCTCCTTAACTTTCAGATCCCAGACATAAACAACTTCCCAAAGAAGTTCAGATTTCCTCATCTCTCTAGCAGCACCTATCAAGATTAATATTCTTATGACCTATTTATCTTCCAACTCCACCCATGCCTAGGAACAGGAGCTTTATCTGTCCTGGTCAAAGTAATAGCTCACAAAGTAGGTGCTGAAATAGACAATGGATAAATGGATGCAACACACCTACTGCGCCTCCTCATCCCAGCACAGCCATTAAAAAGTAGGAGTCTAAAGATAAGTTGCTACAGTTTGTGAAGCTGATTGTGAGAATTCAGTTCTGCCTATCTATCCTGCTATTACCACATAACTGACACATCCTTCCTATTTCACAGTCAGATCCTGTAAGGAAAGTACCAGGAATCTGTTGTTTGCAGCTCACTTCCACTCAGTGAATTCCCTACTCACCTGTCAAAATGGAGAGAGACAAGAAAAAGATAACCTGGTAGAGGAAAGATGTGGAAGGAATGGCATCCCTGCCTTGGCCTACAAAGTCCAAAGAAAAAAGTTCCAACTCTCATTCCTGGAAACTCCCACCCACTGGGCGTGTCATTCCCAGCAAAGACTTAGGGAAAGCAAAAATCTACTTGAATAAACAATGTCAGCTATCCAAGGGTTTTCTGTATTCTCTGTTTCTCTGTATTCTGTTCTTAAAGATGTCAACAGGACAAGAGCTAAATCCACAAAACCAAACAACATACAAAAGGTGATACTGAAGTGAAATACAGAAATCATTACTTGCTATTCCAATGGACAATGACTATCTATTAAACATAAGGAAACATATTTAAAAATCAGGGCACAATGGAAAGGGCATACCAAATAGAAGAAACCTATTTTTAATAGAAAAAAAGTGCTTTCTTATGTTTTACACTATAAGTGAGAATGTAAACTGCTGCAACAGTTTTAGAAACTGAAACTTTCTCAATAAACTAAAAATAGAACTGAAAAAAGTGTTTTCTTTCTTAAAGCATGAGACAAATGAGATTTGCTTTGTGGAGACATGTTTTGTGTAAGGAAGCACTAGATTATCCATTATCGATTAAAAGAACTCAATCTGAGCATTTGACCAAATGGCTCAGTTTCAAGATAAAGCGAAACTTCTAGGGGAAGCTTTTTAAACCAAGCCCAGGCTTCCCACAATGGGAGGAAGTGAAAGGCTGATATCCTTAAACATAAAACACTTTAGTCTCTGCTGCGTCCTAAGCTACTGGGAATCTCTTGGATGTGGTGCCTCCTCCTACCTGCCTACGTGGAAACCAGCAAACTGTAAGTGACCCCTCTATCTTAATTGCTCCTGACCACTTCCAAGCTTGTCCTTCTGCATTATTACCTAGAAATAGGGTGGCATCAATCACTTCCTAGGGTGAGGGAAGGGACTTCTCAATTTGTAAAACTCAAAGCCTCCCTTCCCAAGGTAGGAAACTATGAGGGGCCCCAATCCCCCTTAGAGGAAGCACAAACCTGAGGCAGTGCAGCCCCCAAGCCAGGAGATCCTGCCACCTGTTTCTGTGTGTGCTGGCCTGGTTGGTCTGTGGAAGGACCAGCTAAGTTGGAACCCCAAGTTCTCTCTCTTTCCAAAGTTGTCCACATGTAATCCCTGGATACCTAGTTCAAATATCCCTTTGGGTGACCCCTTGAGGGTAGAATAGAAGGCCCCTATCAGTCCAAACCAGATTTATCCAAGAAAAGGAAGGGGGTGGGGTGGTGAAATAAGGATTCTATATTATTATTATTTATTTATTGCCATAGACGGTATATTTTTACTTTTACTTTATTGCTGTATCCTAGTACGGGTATATTTAAAGATGTGTCTGGGTGTTTTTTTATCTCTTGTTAAAGTGCATTTCAATTAGATCAGCAATCTTTGGTTGCAAAAAACACGGTTCTCTAATTTTAAATATACTCTGGCTACCCTCCTCTAATTTTTATAATACATCATAATTGCCATTAAACATTTGAGCATATATTTTATTTATTCATTCGGTAATTACTGCATGCCCATCTAATGCAAGACATTAAGAATAAAAAGATAAAAGTCCTGCCTTTAAGCAGCATACACTCTACTGAGAGGAAATAGGATATACACAAATAAGTAAAATATATGGCACGTGCTTATCTTATACTAGAAGGTGCTGAGTACTTTAAAGAAAAATAAAGTAAGTAAAGAAAACAGATTTCTGCATGGAGACTTGGGCATAGGGTGATGGGAAAGCAGCCTTTCTAAGGAACTCAATGAGGTGAGACCCCATTATAGAGTAATGCTGAGATAGGTGTAAAGGAAGTAAAAGAATGAGTCAAATGAAAGTCCCAGATGAGAGTGTTTCAGGTGGAGATATTGACAAAGGCCCTGGTGCTGTGATTGAAGGATATGAGAAACTCATGGTGGCTTGACAGCGTGAATATGGGGGAGATGAGATGCTAATATGGGGGTTCAGAGGGGTTGTGAGCCCTGTGAGATCTTACACACTGGTTTTCACTTGGGCTGAAAGGGTGAGCTCCTGACAGAGTTTGAGCAGAAGAGTAACATGAACTGACATTTTAAAATATCTGGGTCAAGTTGAGAACAGGCTAGAAAGTAGGTGAGAGGTCAAGAGAGGAAGCAGAGAATGCAGTTGGGAAGCAACTGTAATGGCTTACAAGAAAGAGGATAACTGTTGGAACCACAGTGTATGTGAGATGCAGTCAGATTCTGGGTATACTTTGATGATGGAGCGCAACTGGACTTGTGGATATAGATTTGGAACAGATGAGTTTTTCTGGTAAAGGTAAATAGCTCAGTTTATACACAGTATAATTCCTTATTAATTCAAGATGGTAACTGATGAAATGACTACTGAGTTGGGTTTAAGTGATATATGATTTAGCCAAAATAAGAAAATGTTTATGGAAAAAGTGGAACTTGAGAGTGAAAAACTGGTTCAAGGATTATGAAGAGTTATTCTAAAGATTATCAAAGCAAGGGCATGTTTGTTCTCAGTAGAGAAATGTTTTGGAATGAGTTGTGCCTTCCTGTCCTAACATCTTTTGTTTTCAATATAAAATTTTCAAATATATGCTTAAAAACATAAAGACCTACTTAAATTTAAAAACAACTCTGGGGAGGAAGAGGATAGGGGTGTTCTTTATTCCCTTTTCAATTCCTCTAGAAAGGTGCTGAGACATAGAACCTTCTGGAAATTTTCTCTACCTGAGCTCTCCAATACAGCAGCCACGAGACACTAAAATAAGCACAATGCCTGAGGTTTTAATATATCTGTAGTCTATTTTTAGTTAATATAGTTACTTTTGTTTAGTGACTGCCCTAACCCTATTAAACCACACAACTCCAGAGGAAAAAATTCACGATCCAGTATAAAAATAGTCACACACCATAGGTTACACTTCTTCTTTTTAAATTGGATTAAAAGGATATATGCAAAGCAAAACAGATTTCTAACATCTTGAAGCATACATTCTTACTTTTTCATTATGCCCTACAGTTACCATCTAATTCTCCTATTTCGGCACAGATTCACTGAAAAGAAATAGCAGCTAACTCAGCTTTAATACTTTTTGAAGCACACTTTTAGTTTTGTATGCAACTCTGCTATCTTCTGGGCTATCATTCTATCAGTGACATTCAAAATGAGTTTTTCCTCCCTGATACGTATTCAATGTTAAATTCAAAATGTCACATAAAAGTAAAGAAAGATAGAAGATTCTTATTATAATGGAACTACCATCCTGCTTAAAGTTCAAAGCACTTTATGACATTCAGTTTATCTCATTCTTCCTCCCAAGACCTAGTGAATGAAAGGGCGGGCAGTAAGAATACCAGTTTTCAACTGAGGGAATCAAGGTAAAGAGAGACTTATGACAGTCCATCTTGCAGCATAAAGCTAGAGTTCAGTCTCAAAAGAAGAGTAGGAACTAGGCAGATATAAAAGGAGATGTCAGTTAAACACCCCCCCCCCCACAATCAAAAAAAAGAGCTACAGTTGGCCCTTCAATAATTTCAGACTTGGGATTCCAAACACCATCCCCTCAGTCAAAAATTTACATATAACTTTTGACTCCCCTAAAACTTCATTGCTAACAGCCTGCTGTTGACCAGAACACCTTACCAATGACAAGAGGCCAATGAAGACATGTTGCATAGGCTATGTTATTACATATCCAGTATTCGTACAATAAAGTAAACTACAGACAAGAAAATGTTATCAAGAAAGTCATAAATAAATCATCCAACAAGGCTTCATGCTTGTCATCTTCACATTGAGAAGGACAAGGAAGCAGAGACAAAAAGGAGATGAAAAATCCAAGTATTAGTGGCCACACACCATTCAAACTTGTGTTGTTCAGTTAACTACCTATAAATCCCTGATTGCCACATTCAAGCAAGCTGAAAGCTGGGATTCAGGAATGCTGACTGAATACTCTGAATGCTAAAACAGGAAAGAGTAAGCACAGTGTTTGGGTCCTACATTTCCAACTTCCTGTCCCAGCAATGCTCTTGTGGCCTGGAAGGAGGCTGGCCCCACCACTGGCTGGTGAAGATTTGGCACTAGGTTAGGAGGCTCTGTGGGCAGTCTCAAGGTGGGAGTGCTGATTTAGTCATCAGCTGACCAGACTCAAACAATAAGGCAAAAATCATGAATAATCTCATCAATTGACAGCTGGAGAATGAGCTTTCATTAATCTTGCTTTTGAAACATCCAGGCTAATCCTAGTCATAGCACTAAACTGCATGACCCACAAGATTTATAGGGCAATCCCATCAGCTTGGAGTTGAACTTTGAAACTGTCGGTTCAATTTCTTCATTTTGAGAATAAGGAAACTGAGTTCCAAGAACACTGTGATACTTGCAGAAGAACACAATTTTATTAATTCTACAAGCAAGCAAGACAAAGTTCCTGTATATCGTATCAATGATGTCTGGTGTTATATCTTCTACACATAGTTAAAACAAACTGACTACTCTTACATTTTAATTCTGGTATGTTGGTAGAAATGATTAGAGTTACATCTATCATCAATCTATCATCAATGTTATATACTACATATGTAAAATAGTATGTGTAATATAAGTTTATATATATTTATATTCTTAGGTTGAAAATATACTATATATGCATTTATATTTATAAAAGTTAAATTTCTATTACATAATTTTGTTGGAATAGACGTCTATATCTAAATCATTTATATAACATATAACATACACAACAATAACCTATATTGCTTAATTATATAATTTCCCTTCATAGAAAGGATATTAAAATTGGTGACTGATCTCTGAACAACAGCATCATATCAAAGTTGAGACGTGATAAAAGCAAATAAAATCAGTTAAAATAATTTCAAATTTTTCAAGCATAGGATCGCTCCTGTGAAATAAGCCTCCATATGCTAAATATATTAAATATAGGGTCAAAAGAATTATTTAGGTAAAGCATCACAACTCGTATCAACTATTTTGAAACTTGAGGTTCTTGGACCCCCTAGAAACTGCTTCAGGGTGACAGCCTGGTTTTTTCCAATGGAGCCTGAGCAAATCTTAACTGAAGTTTCCTTTCTGTGAACAGAGGCATTCAAACTACACACACACAGATAGATACAGACAGACAGACAGACATACACACACACACACACACACACACACACGCACACATCCTTTTTTTGTTAAAACTCAAAAGCTTTCTACATGTCCTCTGATGATATGTAGAGGTGATGGTGGGAGAAAGCCTTTTTTTTAAGCTTAACTAAGACTTCTTATGCTCTGCTACTACAGGTTCCATGGCCCAAAGATGCAGCTGGCTGTTTGATCAAGTGATATCACCTGATGTAACACACTGCTGCTTATCATATCATCCTGACAGCCTCTGTTAGAAAAATACATATTTCTTTCATTAGTAATTTTTTTAATGCCTCAAAACAGTAAGTTTTAAAAGGAGCTTCAAGATAATTTAAAAAATTCCTAGTCTTAATTGTGGAAAAAAACAGCTGATGGCATGGAGCAAAGTCAAGGGCAGGGGTGTACCTGTGAAAAGCAACTTAGAATCAAAGCAGTGAGTCAAAACTCTCACTGCATTTCAGAAATACCCCTTTGGTTTCCTGAGAAACTGTCATGGTTGCATCTGGTGCTATATTTTCTATACCTGGTTAAAAGGAATTGACTACTCTTAGACTTTAATTCTGGTGTGTTGGTAGAAATAATTAGAGGATAATCAATGTTATGTTCTATATATGTAAAATATTATGTATAGAATTAGAATGAAGACTCATTCTAATTCTTCCAATTAGATTGAAAACTCATTCTAATTCTTCCCAGAAAATGCATGAAGGAAAAATGAGACTACCTCTGGGTCTCCCCAAAGTTCCATCCAAATCAGGAGATTATCACTCTTTCTCCTGAATCTTTAAACAGTTCTTCAGTTATTCCTCTTTGGCAGTGACCTAATATTCAGAGATATGACACCTTTCTGACTGCTAAGAAAAATGCATTCTTTTCCCCCAATATTCTCAAACCATGCCATTGTACTAAATGATAGCATCAATATTCAATGATAGTCAGAATAACCAACAAAAAGTGAATTCCTGCATGCAAAAAAAGGAGGTACATCTCTCATCTTCTCCCTCCTCTCCCATCCAACTACTTGAATAAAAAGGAAAATAATCTAACTTAATTTCAAAATTCTGTATACGTGTAATGTGAAGCATATATGTGACCTTTTAGCAGTGACCTTAATGTGATACATATGCATGCTGATTCTCTATAAACTTAATGTTCTAAGGCAAGGCTACTCCACTTAAGAAGAAACAAATAAATGATTTCCACAGATACTTTAAAAAACTTTTCTTTTTAATTTCAAAGAAGGGGGGGAGTAAACCAAGCCAGTAAATGCCTAAAATTAAGACGAGATTTCTTAGGTGTTCCAGAAAAACTGTAAGAGTGCACAAAGAACTGAGACTGCACTAGGAGGGAAAGAGGGGGCAGCCAGGGAAAGAAAACACAGAGATGGCATCCTGCTTTGGCAAGGGCAGCATTTCTGCAGCTCGGGGAGCTCCACGCTATGTACATTGACCACACTTCATGGGGCGTCAGAAAACCGGCCTCTCCACAGGACAATGGCATGAGTGGTGACAGAAGCAACAAAAATCCATGTAAAAGTCAGCCTCTCTTTGTCTGGCAGTTACATTGTGATTCTCACCTCTAATCTCTGTTCTTTGGACCAAAGATGTGCCATAGCCCCTACCATTTACCCAAACTATCCAGATTTTCCATGTTGACCACCTGGTTTGGCTTGATTAGAAACTTGGGCAACGATTAGGCAATTCACCTATGCATCCCACAATTCACAGCCTTACTCCTGTTGGGTGGGTATTAGCCACCAGGCACTTGTTTTCAGGGGAATAATAATAATTTGCAGGGGGTAGGCTTAGAATCACCAGGCTTGAAAGCACTTTACGAAATCTCAATTTTTCAAAATACTTAGCTACCAAGCATTTTCCAAACTGTTTGCTCCTTGAGGGTAGGTCCAAGTCTTAATCATCTTCATGGTATTCCACTTCCCCAGGAACGTTTGTGGAATGACAGCCTCCTCAGTGAAGCTTGTCACCAGCCTCTTGTCAGCTGGCCATTTATATGAACACTATTAATCAGAGAGGACAAGATGGCTTTAGTTGGGCCCAAGTGGCAGAACAAATCACCAATCAGATGATGAGTCCTAATGACGATACTGTCATTACCAGCTACTCAATGCTAGGTGAGCTGCTGGAAGCACATGTTTCCATCTCTGCAGAGATGGAACAAGACCAGTTCTGAGGGACACAATGGCTCTGTCATTCTATGCTTTTAGTTAAGGAAGAACTTCCTTGAATGTCCTGCTCAAACAAAAAAAAAAAAAAAATGGACCAGTTGTGATGCTGAGTTGGAAAAACCAAAGATTAAAAAAATAGATTATCTTCCTAGGATGGTTTCACTTCCAAGATTTTGGGAAGCAAAAGTCCAGATGACCAGTCATCAAAGGCCTCTTTCTTTCAACTCTCTAATTCCATGAGATGTGAGGACCTTTAAAAACAATACATTAAGTTGTTTCAGATTACTTTTATAAAACAGAACCACAATACAAGGAAGACTCTGGAAGGAGAGCAAGGCACAGATTCTATCCAGAATCTGGGACTTGTGGGAGTGGCAAGAATCCCAAGGTCAAAGTGCCACCAGAACAAGTCACCAGCAACAGCATCAGCGACAGATCTACCACCCCACTGGAGACTCTCTCTGTCTTCCTTCTATGGCAGAACCAAAGCAGCATTCTCACTTTCTCCATTTTCTATGAAAAGCAATTATTTACAAAGATAATTCAGAGCAGAGATGCTCAAAGGTGACTTGCAATATTAGGGCACTGATTCAAGAAGCAAATAGCACATGAATGATTATGAAAAAAAGGTCTCAAAACCAAAATGCATTTTTAGATGTTGTGTTTAATTCTTTAACAGGAAAAATAAAAATGAAGACAAAACTGGCAACTCCCATACACATCTCATTCTCTAACAGAAGAAGAATTCTGTAGTTAATGGTCTTATTTATTCATGGTGGTATTGATCAAGGAATGGCCACCACCCAAGTCAACTGAACTAGTGTAACCAGAATTTTTTTTCAAATTTAATTTAGCCAATCCAAAGAAGCCAGTAAACCTGGAGCAAGACACTACTATATTTTCAGTGGTACCAAACAGAGAATGCTTTTGTTTTTGACATATAGAAATTCTTGACTGTCATTCAACTAATGTGTGTGTGTGTGTGTTGGTTTTTTTTTTTTTTTGGGGGGGGGGGGGATTTGAGACTAGGTCTCGCTATTTTTGCCCATGGAACCATAGGCTCATGTTGCCAAGGGTACCATAGACTCAAGCAATCCCCAGCCTCAGCTTCCCAGGAAACTGGAATTACAGGTGCGTGCCACCATGCCCAGCTATTTTTTGCCCTGAGTGGGACTCGAACCACAATCCCAAGCCCCAGCCGCTTCATAGGCTGAAGCTTACAGGCACGAGCCACTGTGCCCAGCTACTCAACTAATGTGAACTCAGTATTGTGGTGGTCCCTTACTTCTGTACTCTGTATGCCCTCCCCAGGGAGTCCCTAGCTCCACCCCTGTTCCAGGACATATTCTGAAAGCAATGAACTTGGGGGACAGCAATGCACAGAAGTGTGTCCACACATTCGCACTGATACAAGTTACCTGGGAGAGTGCATATCCCCTGTTGAGGTTTTAATT
>PVHY01003862.1:29648-101654 GCA_004024945.1 Uropsilus gracilis
TGTGTGTGTGTGTGTGTGTTTTCATTTTTTTTTTAAATAATTCATTCTTAATGCATTTCCCCCCAAATTACTTTCCTCTACTACGGGAAAGGGAAGTAAGTCTGTAAACAGTACAACACTTCCAAATAGATAGTGTTTGTTTGCTAAAATTATCTTGTCACAAACAACCAAAAAAAGAAAAAGCAAGTATTTACACATAAGGGTTTCCTTTCATACTATGACTTTCCCTACTGAAACACTTCATTACTATTCCAGTCAAGTTGTTTCTATTAAAACACCAATCTTTCCAGCAACTCATGGGGCTTGAGTCCATCACTTGGACTCAAGAGGAGACATGGCTTTATCAGCTGCATAAACCAATTCTGAGCATAGTGGATGCCACAAAGTACAGTTTATACCACCTGCAGTGTTATTTTTCATATTCATAAATATTATTTATTTTACCATCAGATTTCCAGATTTGCCTGTCACTAATTGGTTGCTATCAAGCAGACCATTTCCCCCTTTCTGTGCCTCAGTCTCCTCAGATCTCCTAGTGCCATTATGAAGACACGAATTGTTGAGCTAACAGTGCCCTGATAGTGGCCATCAGCACCACAGGTGGGAGAGGGACAAAACTGTGGCAGGAGGGATTCTATGCCCCATTTGAAAAATTTCATAATAAAACAGTGAAAAAACTAATGAAGGGAAAAAAATGTGAAAAAGAAAGGGAAATTGACATGGTAGGTCACTCTACCTCCCCCCAGTAGTTTGTATTAGTCATCATTAACACAATAATAACCATAATCTTTATAGAAATTTACCTACTGTGTTCTCTCAATTCCATTTTTAAGTCTGAAAGCAAGCCTACAAAGAAGCTACTCCAAGAATGACTCCAAGTTGACAGGGATCACAGTTAACTAGTGACATTATAGAGAACTAAATATGACACCCTTTCCACTGCCAGAATTACACGAATACTTGTTTCTCTTCTCTCTCCATGGAAACCGCCCTCTTGTTCATGATTGTATCCCCAATGTCACAGTTCTTGTGACATATAGCACATACACAAAAATTAGTGAATGGATGTAATAATGTAGGGAATGAAGAATGGAGGCGAGAATGTGACAGAACACTAACTCTTGACACTCACTATATTGAAACTATATCCAATGTAATTACTGTAAACAAAAGTTTTACTGCTACTATTATTTCACAGAAGTGGCTCTGCATTATAACATGCATGTCCAGGAACATATAACTACACATCACCCTCTTACCTATTATGTGACGTTCACCACTAAAAGTTTTATCTTCCCCACATAACTGATTTCCTTTACCTGGCTTACCCACCCCTCTTCCCTTCTATACAGTGGGTTTTACTGCCTAAAAGTTTATAAAATTGAAAAATATTTTCTGATTATAAAAGTAATACCTATTTATGACAGATGTTATTACTTCCTACCAAAAGAAATGAAGTTAACATAGTTCCTTCACATAGATTTTTCCCCCTCAAGAAAGACTCATTGAGATTTTCAAAATATACCTTGTCATGACATATATGGAGGTGAAAGGTGAAACTTTCAATCACTCTGATCTGAGCCATCCCCTGGAGACCTACCAGGCAGAAGCAAGTAGAGGTGAGAGGTGTGCAAAACATGTCATGTAAGGAAGAGCTGGTGAAAGTAGGTTTATTTAGCATATTGGAGAGAAGAGGAACAACAAGGGAAAAGTCTTAATATTGACAGGTCTGCATATGTCAAAGGGAACAAAATTCTTTTTCTGTGAGCCAACTAGGACCAGTGTATAGAATTAAAGAAGGAACAGCTTAGCTTTCTATAAAGAAAATCTCCAAATCAGTAAGAACTTGTGAAAAGGAGTGAACTTTTTAATGAGGCAGTTCTCTTACCATCAATGAGTGGCACTGTCATGAATATATATTATTATGCAAGGTTAAACTTCTTCCCAACTCAAAAACCCTGCAATTGTAGACTCTATATATACTTCTGTGGCAGGCAGCATACAGACCAGAGTTAACGATACATGATAGGTGTGTGCATCTGGATGTCACATGCACAAACACATACCTTTTCCTAGGATGAATCATGAATACTTGTAAAACTAGAATTATGTAGTAAGAACTAATTTCAAACCCTATTATTGAGTTTCCCCTAGTTTGGAAGAAATAGCTACTACAAGATGAACTTATTCATTTCAGTTATAATGCCCCAAATTGAAAGGCTACATGATACAGAAGAAAAACTGTTCAAGTGCTCCAAAATCCTGACTTTGCTCAACCAGATGCATGGCCTGGGGCATGTCACTGCACCTTCATAGATGCCAGTATTCAAAAGAAGCTGAGTGTTGTCTAATATAGGAGCCACCGACCTCACACGCTTTACTGCATGTTTGCAATGTGACTAGGAGAATTGCAATCTAAATATCAATATAATTATAGTGAATTATAATTAATTAATTAATAAGTGTAAACAACCATACATGGCTATTGAATGGAACACTAAAGTTATATGGATTCCTGAAAGGAAGGATAGTCAAATTCCGGATCAATGTCAACCCACAATGTATGAAATCTCAATACCATACAGACAGTCACGTGAGGGATGAAGAGCCAAGGCCCGACAAGACAAAACACTAAGGATTCCCCCCAGCTATTGCCTAGTCAGGTCCTCAATAACCCCACATCCTAGGATAGGGAGCTCCATTACCCCTTTTGCTTGCACATCAAGTTGGATTCCACTTTTGATTCTGGTCCTGTCATTCATTAGCCAAGTCCTCTGGAAAGATGGCCTGTGAAGAGGCATGCCCTGCCCTATGGAAAATACCAGCAGCCAATAATACCACTAGTCACCTCCCCTTCATATGAAAGGCTAGTGAATTACTAGTGAAATACTTGTAATAGAAAACAATTACTCCCAAAATAGATGACTAGATGAAAAAGATGTGGTATAGATACCCAATGGAATATTACTCATCAATTAAAAATGACAAATTGGACAATTTTATGATAACATGGATGGACATAGAAGAAATCATATTAGCAAAAACAAGTCAAAAAGAAAGACAGAAACCAAATGGTTTCAATATTATGTGGACATGGGCAAGATAAACAAAAAGCCATGAAGAAAAGCCAAAACAAGCCAACAACCAAATTAAAGAGCACAACTCGGAGGGAGGGGTGGGACAGGGTAGGAACAGCCGGGGGGGAGGGTGAACTCCAGAGATCACAAAGATGTGAAATTTATATATAAACTATTTAATATTAAAAAAGAAAACAATTAGTAAATATAATTGAAGTATGTTCCCTCCTGAACATACCTCTATATTAGTAAGAAAAAGTAAACCATCAGATTTTTTAGGCTATTTATTTTTTATTTTAAATCAAATTACACTGCCTTAAAACCTTCTTATAAGTCTGAAAATATGAATAAAGTAAAATCCAGAAAAACATGACTTTTTAGAATAATCTAGGTTGTTTCTTAATGGGTGAGCTGTGGAGACAGACACCTGAAGAGATATGACCCAAGTTCTCTGAATCACAGTGTTGTCCACCTATACTACCTCAATAATTTTTTTTAATGTAGAGTCTAGACGAGATCAGGCACATTCAGGGTGGTATGGCGGTAGACTTAATGTAGAGTCTAGAAAAACTCCCTTTTAAAAATTGCTAATTGCAAATTGTGTTAATAATAGACATTCCACATCTTGACAAAAAAATAAAAATTGACACATTAAAAACAGGGTTTTTTTTTTTAATTAAACTCTACTTGTAATATCAATCAGAGCACTAGAGAAAGAGACCTCAAAACAGTAACTGTGAAAGAACAGGTAGCTGAACCACAATGACTATTTTCAGAAAAGTTCATGGTAAATCTAAGAAATTACTATTTTTGCAGTCCAGTAAGTCCTCAATGTCATATATAGGTCCTTGAAAACTACAATTTGAAGCAGAGCGATGTATAACAAAAGCAAGTCCTCAACTAATGCTGTTTTGGTTCTACGAGGGGTAAGATTTGTTTTTTCTCATCAACATTATAACAAAAGACAAAAAAGAGGTTGAACAAAACCTACTGTACTACACTTCTACAACAACTTAGAGGGGTTTTTTTTTGACCACACACACACACACACTAAATATTTACATCACTGTATACCCCAAGGTTCTCCCACCAGCACGTCACCTGTTAACTATCATCTTAATCTCTTGCACGCATCCCTTTAACATCTATTTAGTTGCCACCTAAATAAATCTTTGACTGTAAGCCAATCGTCTTTTCAACACTGTTGGTGATGTTTCCTACCATACAATGCAGCCTACCAGCTAGTGTCACCTGGAATCTCCTATGTAGAAAACTCAGAATGTTGGCTTGCTGATTCCTAGTTCCCCAACAGCATTCTGCTGATAATTATCCTGAGTCCTATATCCAGAGCACAAAGACCTCCCTGCTGGCACCCAGACCAGCATTAGCTTGCCTTATCCTGCCTCACCAGTTCTGATCAAAGGGCAGATGCTCAGCTCCTCACCATGTCAAGTGCTGACTCATATATCCTTAACACCATTACTCATGTTTCAGTGTCTAGAATAAAAAGACACTGATATTCAACTCTAGCAGTGTTCCATGTTAGGCTTTAAAAAAAAATCATCAACTACTTCCATTTTTACTTAGGTGCTAAGCAGCTAAAGCTTTTTAAATACTTGACTTAAAGAGGACCTGCAGTTGGGAAAAACATAACAGACAATGCCATCAATTTTAAACATTTAGTTAAAAGGCTGAAGAACAGATTCTAGTTCGCCTCCAGACCTTGTCTTAATTTGCCAGGACTTCCATGACAGAAATCACAGGCTGGGGGCTTAGACAACAAACACATTTTCTCAAAGTTCTGGAAACTAGAAGGCCAAGACCCAGGTACTAGCCATTTCAGTTCCTGAAATTCAGTTCCTCCTGCATTGTAGATGGATGCCTTCTGGCAGAATCCTCTCATGGCAGAGAAAGGAAGCCACACTCTGGTCTCTTCCTACAGGGCACTAATACAACATTGAGGGGTCTACCTCTCAAATATTATCACACCGGGATTATCACAAATTTGGGGAGAGCACATTCAGTCTACTGCAGACTCCAAGTAAGAGATGGAAGTTTTGCTTGTGTCTTCTGAATTAAAGAGTCACTGTCTTTTTCAGGGAGTGAAACCCAGGGAGGATAACTCAGGATGAAAGAAGCACAGTACGTGGCACAATTCCAAGCACTGCAAATGCCTGGTAGCCACTGGTTTTTGCAAGTTTGGCATATGAGTTTCCCCAACTATGGAGGGAGGGAATCCCCAGAGATAAGAGTATACCCTGAATTTCCCTTCAACTAGTTGTTCCTACACTCAGGGTGATGTCTGCCATAAACAAGAGTAATTCATGTCCATATGTCATAATAATACCACTGTCTGGGCTGAATATCTTGAAAAACTATAATGTTAAAATAGCATGGCACCTTTATTCCTATCACCAAACTTCAGTATTGCAACCAGGGTAGGCAGATGTCACCACAGCACTCTCCTTTTGATATGCTCAGCCATAATTCTCCTGGAGATTGGGGTAATATTTTTAAGTTTGTGGAAATAAAAACCACTGCAGAACATCTGCAGAAACACTGTAGGAATAATGTTAAAATCACAACCTGATCCACGTGCTTTGAAGACCGCATGAACTTAAAATCTGCTACCACTGACCTATTCACTCAAGGTCCTTTTGCTTTGTTTTGTTTTCATAAACTATTTCCCTTAGAATCCTTTTGCTTCCCTTAAATTCTTCCAAATATATCCAAGTGACAGTTCACCTGCCAACTCATGGTCATAAGCAAAGAAGTCATCATCCTCTAGGAAAGGGGGGAAGAAATCCATCTGGTGATTATTCTACATTTCATACACTGTATATGTTTACTGCTTTCCCCCCAGGTCTCAATCTTGTACTAAAAACATTTTAATTTTAATTAGAAAATCATCACCATCCACTCATACTGACTGATTTTGACTAGGCCTCACTGCAGGTAAAAAACAAGTTAGTTTAGGTTCCATCCCTCATTCTGATAGCACTCAATGTCTTCATCAGTTGAACCTCATGAATTGCATTAAATGCCCCAAAGTAAGAATTCCAAATTCTACATCTTCAAATCCCAAAGATGATTATAAAACTCATAGCTGGTAAAGCTGTTAAGTTGCAGAATATATATATTGCTATTTAAGAATGTTTACGACCTCTACTGAGCGGCATGGAAACCTCTAGGAAAATTCAGAAAAATTTAATGTTTCATTTGTCTCAAAATGGGGATGGTGAGCAGAGTGCTAGATTGAGCTGTAAGCTTACACACTCACTTTTGTGTCTCCACATTTGCACTTCATAATTATTACTTTGAGGATGCTGAAGAAAGCCAAAGTTGAAATGCTGCTTTGCCTATTCCTCAGTTCATAACATTTTCCAAACTTAAGTTTATAACTGCTGATACTTAACTTTCCTTGAATCTAAGAATTTTTGAATGTCTAATCTGCCCATTCAATATGTTGCTCACAAAGTTTACAATTCAGTATGTGATACTGTATTGACTGGTCTGTTACGCAGTATCACCTTATATTATCCAGATATTATATTATCATGAGTCTCACCAGTTGTGTATTTTATACAAGTTCTGATTAATTTTCAAAAGTAGATCAAGGACAATAATCAGTATATTCCTAACATTTACTCTGTGAGCCTTGGGCTTTGCTTATTTAATTAGTTCATAAGATTATCTATGAGGTGGGTACTCTTACCTCTCCAATGCCCAAGTTTTTATTTTTATTTTTGAAAAGTTCTAGTACCACACTACACCAGAAAGAACCAATCAGATAAATAAAAAATCACATTGTTAAGTCAGCCCAGTGTATTATCTTTGGTTCAGCAAACGACTGTTTAATATTAATGATTAATATAATTAAGGGTATTAATTCTTGGGCTATTTGCACACATCAAATTCCAGGGTTAATCTTACCCACTAGATGCATCCAGACATCAAGTTATTCTTGCATGGGTAAAACGGAAAATTAGTCTGTCAGAAGAAATCCAGATAATTTGCAACTTATTTTTATATATAAATATTAACTTCATCACCTTCTTTACCAGATCTGTTAACAAGTAGCAAGTCAAATTTGCTCCCCTCTCCTCTCACACTCCAGTGAAAGTGCTAATGAGCAAAAAATGAAAATCTAAAACCCAACATAATCCACAAACTAGCCAAACTTTAAAACTGCCAGAGTTGACTTATTAAAACTTTACTACTTTGTGCCATAAAAGAGGGCAATTCTTAGGCCAGCGCTGCCTGACCTCAATCTAAGATCAAGTACACCAAATCAGTGTTCCTCTATAAAATACACATGTATTCGTGATCACAGTCAGCAAAGTCTTAATTTATTTGGCATTAACAATACTCAAATCTCACCACTATTTCCATCCTTTGTTCTCCTATATAAATATATTGTTTCAAGTGTTTAGAACACTGGACACACAGTAGGTGCTTGATAAATTCTTAGTTAATAAAATGTATGATTTAATTTCAGGTGCCTCAGTGTTTTCATTGTATTTCCCTCAGTTCCCAGTTCTCGACCCTGAAAAACACACTATACACAGTCTCTCGAGGGATTCTTCTAGAACACAATATACCCTTAAATCCCCTTACACACTTCCCCATACCTCACCAGCAAGCACAAGTCCAAACTGTGACAGAACAACTGTGTAGCATCTCTCTCACCACTCCACCCCTCAATGGTGGCCTCTGCACCCTTCCATCAACAGGCTGCCTTAGTTAACTGTATTCTCCTGAAAGGCTGCATATATCTTTACCACACATTTAGCTCACTGTGTTACTATTTGGTGTCTAACCATGCCCCTAGAATGTGAGCTCCCTAAGGAAAGATTATTCTAGTAATCATGGTCACTCCAGCATCTGGTGACGGACTCAACATATGGGAGGAATCAGTGTCTACTGGGTACTTAGATGGAAGAAAGACTGGATAGAATTAAAGAGATTATTTCTACGCCCCCCCCCCCCCCCAGAAAATCACAGGCATTTATGATTTAGAGGACACTATGAGGTTTACCATCAGGAAAAAATAAGTAAATATAAATGGACTGCATAATGAAATATTTTTATTATTAATAGTAATTACAGAAGGCAAACACATCCTGTAAAGCAGTAAATACCTACTAGGACTTCTCAAGCAATGAAGATGGATTAACCCTAAAAACCTTTTTTTTTTTTGGAGACTAAGTGTTGCTGTTGACCAGGGTAGTCCCAATTCTGCGAACTCAAGCGATCCCCAGCCTCAGTCTCCCAGGTAGCTGGGATTACAGGCACCTGCCACCATGCCCAGTTTTTGAGAACTAGGTCTCACTACATTGCCCAGGGTGGTCTCAAACCCCAGAACTCAAGCAATCCCTGTCCTCTTGCCTCCTAGTGCTTGGATTATAGACATGCACCACCACACCTGGCTTCCTAAGAACATTCTATGAGCAAATTTGAAAACAGAAATGACTTTTTGGCCAGGATCAAGAAAAAACAAACCAATGTCCACACAGTGCCAAGGATACATATAGCAGAAAGGGCAGGGACTGGGGGCTCTCAGCAGCCTCAACCATCACTACCACAAGCCACCCTCCAGGAGAAGAAAAAGCTTCCCTGGAGCACCCAGAGTTGGCCCTGCAGAATTTGATCTAGCTGTAGATGGACTCAAAAGGCAGCCAGAGATTTGGTCTGTGTCTTCACTCAGGCCTCATATTTGACACAGGTGTTGAATAACCACAGGGGGGGAGGAGGGATGCACATGGACACTGCAGGAACAGGCAAGAAAGTATTTTTGCTATAGCTGATCTATGCCAGGGTTGGTGCCCATGCCAGGCTCCTGTCCTTCAGACTCTGCCCCCCACCAAAAACACAGAAACAATCAGCCTTTACTTCTTGAAAGCAAACATTTTCAGATTCTGTACCTTCAAAACAATAATGTAAATGAGGGGTTCACCTCATTCTTCTCTCAATGTTTGCAGACATTTGAAATTCCCTATAATCATTTGCTCTCAAGACATTTTCTATATATTTTAAATACATACGTCATCATTCTCTATCTTAGTACTTTCATTCCACAGCAATCAGGACACAAAGGAGGGAAGAAAATTAGGTTATCAAGATTTCTCATTGATGGGAAAAGACCACAATGCTAATAATAGAGTTAAATATCCCCTGCCTGGTGTGCAGTATCTCAATTAATGTCACCAAGTACAGATCACATTGTTTTTCACAAAATGTTCTATATTTGTGAGAATTTTTATACCTTGTAATTCATTATTTTTGGCTTGGTTTTCATCAGAAAAATACTTGAGAGACCAACAGCGTGCTTTCCTTCTGTATCACTACAGTTTAAACCTCATGCCGACATTCTTGGTGTCCTCCAGTACCCCAACTCAAGCCCATCTGTTGCCACCAACTGAGCCTTCCTGACCCTAAAGGGATAAAGTAGAATGTTTCTCAATTTCAAAACAAACCACTACTTGTGTAAAACAGAAAAGACTTTTCTACTACATATTCTATATACAAAATCAAAAATGATGGCCTTTTTATACTTTTAGTCACTCCCTCATCATATTTTACTCATTAACATACTTTATCCAACTGTCTTATAAAAATCTTATATTGCTAATTTTTCAAATTTTCTTCTCTAATTTCAACTTAAAATACTGTTTCAACTTAAGAAAATCTATTAAGCAGTTTTTTTTGTACAGTTTCATCACGATACAGAAAAGAGGTTTCTCCCTCAGCCTTTTCCTGTCACTCTCAGAACCCAGATCTTTTTTGTTCCTAAAGCCAAGCCCTTCCTCTCTGTTGTCTTCCTCTTCATGCCCTTCCTTCTTGCATTTTGTTACTGTGGGTCAACCCCTCCTAGAGGCCCACTTTCACTGGGTTTTTAGCAGTGAACGTAACAAAATGTAAGCAGGTGCTGGTTTACAGTGCTGAACGTCTGGCATAGATTGGTCTCATGCAAAGTCATTTCAATAAAAATCAAAAGTCAAATAAAGTACAAAAATACATTTCAATATTTTAAAAGTAACCCCCCATCCCTTTTTCATGCCATTCTCCTTCCTAGACAACACCTTTCTATCTCTCCTTGTTGCATGAGATTCACTGCTGGCTCCCAGGGCCTCCCCCAGCAGAGACAGCAACGTCTGTCCAATCATATCACCTGATGGTCCTTGATGGGCCCTACCACCTGTGCCCAGAGAACTCCACGTTCCACATACTCCTTGAACTTGAGAGCTTTCTCCTTCATATTGCCTCCTTCCCCTCCCACCAACTCCACCCAATTTGCAAGAGTCAGAATGGCTCAAGCCCAAAGAAAACCACTCTGCAATGGGGACCAGACACAGGATAATATTTATGCCCATATGTGAGAACTTCATTCTCTGCCATCTTGTGGGGCAGTGTAGAATGTGGGTGACAGGACTTACAGAAAAAAATTTGTGATGAATTAAAAAGTGGTGAAGTAGAAACTATCCAGGAGCAGGAAAAAACAGAACCTCTCTAATCACCAAGATGGAATTTTGGCAATGAAGTTATTAAAGTAAATATTTTCACCCTTTACAACTACTTCAAACAGACCTTTTCCAGCTAAATTCAAATAAATAAGGAGAAATACAAACAGAAAGGTTCCATGAATTAGGCAATGGAGAGAAGAAAATGGGCCTCCATGCCTCCCTTGTGTAATTCAGGTTCCTTGGTACCTCAGCCATGCAACCAGTCAGGCCCAAGGCCTGACTCACACTTGGCAATAGGAGTTCACAAATCTGGTCTGCAGCTGCCTAGTGAAGTGTTTTGGGCCTAAATTCCCTGTGAATTTCCAGTGACCTACACAGAGCCTGGAGAACACTAAAGAAATTGTTCCATAAGAGAGAGGCTTGTTGAGGCTTGTTGAGAAACTTACATACTCGCTCTTAAAAAACAGATATTTGGGATTTATTTACAAAAATCATTACTAACATGAGATTTAATCCAAACCATAGAAGAAAAAAATGCTCTTGTTCTTCTTAGCCTCTGGGGAGTTAATCATTTGGAAATATTATGAGTTATCTAATTTTAATTTTCCACTTTCCAATCTAACCAAGTCTCTTTCCTTTAGGGCAGGGGTGAGCAGGTTGCTTCAGAGAATCCTATCAAATTTTACTGCAAAATAGTCTCACACATTTGTTTGTTATCCAGAGCTGCTTTCATACCACAAAGGCAGCGTTGACTATTTGTGACAGAGAATTGAACTATAAGCCCAAAATAATTGCTCTCTAGTTCTTTATAGAAAAAAGTTTGTTGACCTCTACTTAAGAGTATCATGTCGGTCGGGTATGGTGGCGCATGCCTGTAGGTGGCAGCCTAGGAAGCCAAGGCAGGGGCCAGGGATCACAGTTCGAGTCCCACCAGGGGCACGTAGCGAGACCTAGTCCCCAAAAAAAAAAAAAATAGCTGGGCATGGTGGTGCGTCCCTGTAATCTTAGCTACCTGGGAAGCTGAGGCTGGAGACTGCTTGAGTCTGTGGTACCCTGGGCAATGTGAGCCTGTGGTTCCACAGGCAAAAACAGCAAGACCTAGTCTCAAAAAAAAGTATCATGTAGTACTAAATACCCAAGAAAACATTTTTTTTAATAACCCATATGATTTATTGAACTGGTTATTTGTAAGTTAATAAACATATTGCCTGCTTCTGATCATTATAGTTTTATTTATATCCTCAAAATTAAAAATTAGCAAATATAAAATACAAAGAAAAAATAGAAGTAATGAGAACAAAAAAATTCCTTGCCATCTAATTTATGCCATGATGTATTTAAAGCCTTTAAGAATCTTTAAAGAGTAGAATAAATTCTACAGAGATTTAAAAATGGAAATGAAAAAATGCATCAGGAAATTTAAAGCAATGAGCCACGATATGAGTTCACACCACACCTTGATATCTCCATATATTAAATGAATGTGATATTTTTAAATTTTTTATGTGTCTGTGTGTGTGTGTTTTACATCATCTACCCCAACGCTCTCTCACTACCCTATCAACCAGGAACCATAAGCTTGATCTCTTGTGCCCATCCCTCCCCTGAATTTATCCCTCTCCCCCTGTATGTGATTTTTAACCAAGTGAGGTCTAACTGATGCTAAGGAAAGGAAACCATGGCAGAGAAAGAGTCAGTGAATCTGTTTTGTTTATCCAGACTAAAGGGGCCCAAAAGTATCCTTTCAGATACCAGTCAAACCCAGGAGACTCCACAATGATGTATCAAGAGAACAGAGGCATTCCATCCAGATCAGCATCCATCCCTGTAAGTCCCCTCCATCTAGCTCTAGGTACTTGAAAGGATAAAAGTCCTGGAGTTCCTTCACAGTCAGCCTACTCATCTCCGGAGCAAACAGCTCTCCAGTCAGTGGAGAAGTCACCTTCCTTTGAAAGAACCTGTTTATGACACAAGCTAAATGACCAAAAACAGATGAATGGAGCAAAAAGATATGGTCTCTTTCCACAACTGAAAACTACTCATTGGACAAAAAAAGTTAAATTCTTATCACTCACAGCAACATGATGGAGTTGAGATTACACTCAGTGAAATAAGTCAAAAGGAAAAAAAAACAGATGGTTTCACTTATAGGAGGAATATAGGGAAATTGCACAAAGTATCAAAAAGGGAAAAAAGACAAAACTTGCTGACTAAGTATTGATCTGAGAGGGGCAAAGCAGGGAGAGGCATCAAAACAGGGGTGGGAAGAACACAAGGAATCATGCTGATGGGTGATATGGTAGTGAGAGAACTATGAGGTACACCTGAAGGGAGAAATCAAATACTGTACAAAAATGATTAATGATTTAAGGAAATAAAAGTTTAATAAAAACATTAAAATATGAAAGAATATTGTTTATTCCTACCACATTCACTGTCATCCCCTTCCAGCTTCTCCAGCTCCACCTCTTTCACTGGCCCATTCAAAACCACAACCAGAGCAAGAATACCATTCAGAAGCACGTGCACGCAACCATGTGTTGGATGTTCTTTGGAGCAGGGCGGTCCCTGCCTTAAATGCTCCTGGTTCCTCCCAGCCACATCCCAGTAGGCTGACATCCCCTTGCTCTCCCCTGAACCTATACATGTGTCCTAAGTTCCCACCCCCATCAGACTGTGGGCTCTAGAAGGCACAATACCCATCACAGATAATTTCAATTTAAGTTAGTAATGATACTATCAACAAACAGCACTTAGTCAAGTCCTTTGTCAAGTTCACCTATTTTATCTTATTTAATTCTCAAATTAACCCCATGGGTTAGGCATTTTCCAGTGTGAAAGATGAGGAAGCTGAAACAGAAGTGTTAAATACTCTGGATCAAGCATAAAAGGGCCTGAGTCAGGTTTCTGACTGGGTCTGTCTCCTTTCAGGACTAATGTTCTAAAAGTATACCCCAACCCTCATGTAGAAGGTAGTCTATAAAACTTATAGTCAATTAGACAGGCAAAAACTCTAGTTCAAACCTTTTGTTTCTTCACTTCCTCCCTTAAAATAGCGTGCAGGGTGAAGAACTATGAGGCAGACAAGTGTCAGAATATTTCAGTGTCCCACACAATTATGGTAATTAATGATGCCATGAGATGGGTCCAGAACACAAATCTGTTTTTAACTCCTCTGAGCAAGCGTATTAGGCAAACACTTGACAATTCTTTTCCATGTTTCCTTTTAATCTCCAGGCCATTCGTTTTTATTTGACAACCGAGCTGAGCATCATACTACACATTCTCAAACACAATTTTGGGAAAGTAAGTTGGTTCCACCCTAATATATGTGCTATTGCAGATGTGTCTTATTAAATAACTCTCAGAGAACCATGGAGCCATGGCAACAGGAACCCTCTTCTCCTTGACCTTCCCCCTCCTGCACCTCCAGAGATACAGTAAGAAGTAAAAGGGAAGTCCCTAGGTCCCCATTCTGGAAAGGAAATACCGTACTTAGAAAAACCATGTGAAGGTCGTCTATTGAGCTGACTTCCAATGTTTAATCATATGCATAATATAATTATCTACATACATACTTTATCACTGTTTTCTAATAAGGTTGGCAAGAGAGAAACTTGGCATTTTACTCTCAGTTTAACATGCTTGTTTTTGTGCTTATGCTAACAGTTGCTGGGGGATCACTGTGGAGAGAGTCTGATAAACTTCAGAAGAGGCAGCAAAGGAAAATAGCTCCCCACGGATGTCGTCCATGTGGGAAAAGGCCAGGACTGGAAACACCATTAGAAAGAAAGGTTACCTAAGGTAAGAAGCGCTGCTCATAATGTAAAACCTTGACCACAGCCATCCTTCCAAATAACATTTTGAGCCTTAAAAACAAGGTGGTGGTGAATTGGGGGGAAGGGAGGGCAAGGAGAGGGTGGCAATTTCTGCCTGAAAGCACCTTTCAGCTTCTTTTTTTTTTCAGTTTATTTTTTTTATAATTTATTTATATATAAATTTCACATCATTGCAATCCCAGGGATTTACCCCCCCCCCAACCTTCCCCTTTCAGCTTCTTTGCAAAAGTTTCCAAGTCAAAGGAAAGAGTCAACATGGAGCCTGCAAAGTGCCAGAGGTGGCTCGGGCACTTCAGAGGCACTGGCGGCCCCGGGGTTGGGTCCCAGCCCAGAAAAGTTCTCCCAGTGAAAGAAGTTCCTATGAGCAGAAGCCCAGTTCCTGCAAGGGCGGGAAGTCAGCAGCTTATTTGGGAATATGCCACCTAGAAGCATAGCATGTGAGGAAGTAGTGAGAAGTGGCAGATGGGAAGGGGTGAGGGTGGAGGCAGAAGCTACACCCAGACAGCTGTGGTGTTATATAAATGTAGCAGCCAAGCAGTGTGGAAACAGGCATCTCAAGCATCTGATTAACCAAGAAGCAGCTGTGGTAATTTCTGAAATAACTTGAAAAATACAGGATTCCATTCAGTCACTAGGTAGACTGCAAGTACGATCAATGGGTTGAAAATAAAGCTGAAGCCTGAGAACTCTGCTTAGCGCTAATGGTGCCTGTGGCACAGCACCCTCATACAACCAGCTTATAATGAGTTCCCGTCGGGACTGCCAAGAAGCCTTCCCCAGATCCACGCAATATTTAAATTAAGCCTTTAACCAAGATCCTGTACAGACACCAAACTTAATCATTTAAGTCTGTGACACCCAAATATTCAGAAAAATTTGGTTACTTAAACTCCATAGCAGAAACAGAATGTATAAACTCATCATGTGGTTTTTTTTTTTTAATTTGATCCAAATATCTGGCAAATATAACCATTCTTCTTGCTAAATTAGCAAAAGCAAGCATTCCTATAAAATTGCAATTCAGCAATTGATACAGCCGATCACTGTATCATTCTACAGAACATACTGGTCAACACAACATCTTTTGAGTGATTCAAAACTGTGGTCAGAAAACATGATTGTGGGATAAGGGACAATGACAAAGATATGTGAAGGTGGCAAACATACAAAATTCTCATTAATTCCCTTCAAGATATTTCAAACATTTCTGAAGGGTGGGCAGAGAACTCAAGACTAAAGATTGCAAGATTTAAACATTTTAAGAGGATGAGTCATAGGACTAGCAATCACATAGCTCTTCTGTTCTTGGTTATACCCTATCATTTTGCATCTGGTATTCTGAGATTCTTAAGACATGTCTGTCTTAGCTCCTTCAACTGACTTCTTTGGTTTTATTTGAAAATACTGATCTGTATGTAACTGGTGCTTATTAGAAGGTGCTAGCCATCAGTTCAAGATGTTCTAAGCATGAGGTACTGGGCTAATTTAACCCAAATGGCTTAATACTTTTCTATCTCAACCTGCTCTCTCTGTAGTCACCTACTTTTTCAAAGGCAGGATAATGGATATTATTTCAGGAAATGGAAAAAGTGTGATTTAAGTAACTCGGCTCAGCTTACTTCCCTTAGGAGAAGGACAGCTAACTGCTTATTCCCTGAAATTACAGGGATCTGCCCTCCATTAGTTATTTAAATTTAGTGGTACCTTCACTAACAAAGAGGGTATTTTGGTCAGCTGCAAGGAGCATCACAGCTCTTTGCTGGCAGCACTGCAGAAGATTGCACTGTCTGAATTTCCCTCACAGTTGTGCTCGGAATGTTCTTTAATGTTCAGCTGACATAGAAAAGTGTGAATCAAGTACAGAAAGGTGGCATGGCATGTCTGGAGATAATGAAGGAGAGCTAAGTGACTTGGAAACCAAGTATTTAGGCATTCAGGGGCCTGCCTGAAATGGGAGTTTCTAACTGCATTACCACTCTCCCTTCAGCCTTTCCTCCTAGTCATTCTTAATTCATACAGGACTGAGTGGCAAGAAGGGCCCGTTCATTTACACTACAATAGCTGGGGGTCCTACAAGTTCTGGAGGTTAAGAGGGGTTGCCAGGCCTTCCCTAAGAGGCCTTTTTCCAGATAGAGCAGTGCCCCCCTTCCTGCTCTTCAGCTTTTCTCCAAACCACTCCCTAAACCAATAAAACACTCCCAAGGAGGCCAACCCTTAGTTTCTATCCACCAACCATAGCTTCTATCCCACCCTCCTCTACGTTATCCAAGACAGCCTTTTTTGTGTTCTTTTTTTAACCAAAGCATATATAACTTGTGCCTAGAGAAACATTTCTTTATCTATTCCTAAAATGAAAAGAAAAACCAAAACCAAGACTTTGTTTCCATCACAGTTCCTCCTCCCCAAAAAAGCAAATGTTACACAGTGCTAAAGTACACCCCCTCCAATTGAAAGAGAGGCACAAGCACCCCAAAAGTATAAGGGAAACCAATTTTCACAGTAGCAGCCAACAAGAGAAAATACTTTCATTGCAAAATTGAAGAGTGTGGCTCCGCAAATACATGTTGGAATGCTAATGGGCATAATTACACAGGTGGTTATGCAAACGCTGAACTCATGCTTCAATTTGGCAGAAGTATAAACATTTCTAGGATAGTTTGCAAGGTTCAATTACTTAGATCTGCTGGTTAATTTTCTTTACATCTAAGAGTGTTCCCTCAAAAATCAATCATTTTCCAGCAGAAAAGTCACTGCTAGAAAAGTCTTCTAAGAGACAAGAAGGAGTACGTTTGCACTAACCTGACTCAACATTATAAAATGAGCATTTTACCAGGAGCTGACCTGGGGGGATCAGATTGTTATCCTATATCCTATGACTTAAACAAATCTTTTCTCTTGAAAACATTCATTCACTTGAACATCATCTGCTATCAAACATGAGCAGGGCACCACTCTAAAATTCTGGGGATAAAGCAGTTTACAAACTTGCTGCTCTCAGGGGGCTTACATTCTGCCAGAGGGAAATCAACACACAGTCACATAAATAAGACACAGAGCATGTTAGATACTGATCAGTGTGTGATGGAGAAAAATTGAGAATGGGTGGGGTTAGATGTTTCTACTTTAAATGTCAGGGAAACTGCAGAGGAATGTAAGCCTGGGAAAAGGTGAGATCTTGGGCAAGAGTTCTCCAGGCAGAGAGCATAGAAAGTTCAAAGACACTGAAAGAGGAGCCTGTCTGGGGATTCACTGATCAACCACAATCTTCATTCTGCTACCTCTTTCATCACCTTATTAAAAACTTCATCAGACAGAGATTTAAAAGGCTTCCTTATTTTCTAGCATTGGGGTTTTCCCAAAAATAAATAGCAGCTACTATGTTTCTTCATATACAGCCACTCCTGGACTTTACAGAACCATGAAAGCTTTGTTTTCCCACCATCCCAATGTGCACTGACAGCTTCTTGTTTGCAGTGAGCTGAGTCCCCAGGGTCCTAGGATTATGTTTAGCACCACAGCAACCAGAGCCAGCAGGCTGAGCACAGCACCAAGATCAGCTGCAAGTCAAACCTGTTTATATATGGAAAGACATGCAGAAACAGGTGAGAGCCTCTCTACCTTCATCGCTTATATCAGAACCTTACCATCATTTTTGCTGGGTGTCAAGGGGTCCAGAAAGCAACCTGGAAATCTCCCTAAATGGTACTAAGCCTACAGTAGAGCTGATGGCAAAAAGCACCCAATCTCTACACTTCCTCAACAATTCTACAATCCAATCTCCTTTCCTAAAAGTTACAATTTTTTAAAAGAGAAGAAAAGTCTAGGAACTTTTTTGAACATTTGGAAGACCAGGAAAAGGAAAGAACTGTATAAGTCAAAACAGAATATGACTACCCAGAACCAGGAGGAAGGTCAAGGGCGGAGGTCAAGGGAAGAGTGAAAGGAGAATCAGGTGTACCTGCCCCCAAACCCTTCCTCTGGGGTCCACTACTGACAAGTCCTGGTTCCTTCACCTTGTAGAGGCTCCCCTTCTCTATCTACGATCCCAACAGTGTAAAACCGCTGTAAGATTGCAGAGGATTACAAGTGCCTGCTTGTACAAAGTCAATTTCAACAGGTTATTACTGTGTGATCTGTTTGTAGAGCATGTTGGAAATGACAACACTACAGTGACAGAGAACGGATTAGTGATTGCAGGGATAGATGGTAGGAAGTGGGTTGACTACAGTGATCAAAGGACACCAGGAAGGATACTTAGGTTGGATTTTGACAATGATGGTGGTGGTCACAGAAATATTCCCACATGAAGCACACACAAATGCATGTGTGTAAAGTCTATGAAACTAAATAAGGTTGATAACTGTATCACTGCCCACTATGGATGGTGACACTGTAATACTGTTATACATTATGACACATGCTATCAGTGGACGAAACAGGCTGAAAGAGTATAGGATCTGTCATTCCTTCCACTGCATAAGGACTAAGAGACAATTATATCAAAAATAAATGTTTTTAAAAATCTCATCACTTGAAAAATTGTCCTGCATTCTCTGAACACCTGGAAGTGGCAGGTTAAGCAAATTCATCCTCTCACCAACAAACCACAACTGTGAACCCCTGCCTCCCACTCACTGATGATGATGGTCATTACCATCATCATCTTGGGACCCCAGCCCTTCAAAACCTCATCAGATCCATTATCTCTTCCTATTACCAATGGAGAATGCTACTGAGAGGAACCCATTTCCCCACAATATTTAAGAAAGTTATTCTGTCTCTGAGTAATAAACACATATTCACTGATCTAATAAAAGAGTCTTCTAAAAAGAGAAAAACTTTCATGGTCTACAGCAGCATTTCCAAAGTTTTCTCCAGGGAACAATAGTCCCCTGGGAAGCTCCAAAAATAAATAAAACAAAAGGTTCATGGTCAAATAAATTGGGGAATGCATGCAATATGCTCTTCCTCTGGGAGCTCTGGTAAGAAAAGGAACTCCCTCATCAACTTCATTTAACCTGTCTTTTCCCCAAATTGCCCACAAAATCATTGTATCACAACCTACTGGCACGCTGGGAAATATTTCCAGGGTCTAGAATTCCAAGAGTCATTCTACATGGGTTGGTTACTTACCACCCAATTTTACCACTACTTTCTATGAGAGAAAAACGTGGATTTTTCTCTCCAAGCTAGCAGACTGGTTTTACCTGATGCAGCTGGCCTGCAGGAAGTGTTTGCTGAACTGGATTCCGTGCAAGTCTGGGATGACAGCTAGGCAATTAAGCAGACATTTTCCCCAGTTTCTTTTAAAGCTTACTTAGTTGGGAAAACAAGTCCTCCTTTCTGGATGTTTCTGAAAGTGTCTTAGAAACTACGAGTGCCAAGGTTTTCCATGTCAGCAGTCTTCTCGTGACTGACAGGTGCTCAGAGCCCCAAAGCATAAGGTGATAGGAAGATTTCTGCTCAGCTCTAGATAAAGAAATACTTCAATAGCGTAGACTTTCATACCAAAGGAAGGCAAGGGCAGGAACCACATTTAATTCTGGGAGAGGTCACAGGTTAAAGCCACTTCAACCAAGATGACCTAAGTTTAAAATCACATAAATGAATTTCAAATATTGATTTTTTTTTTTTTTTTGAGACTAAGTCTCACTATTTTTTGCCCGTGGAACTGCTGGCTCAAGTAGCTGGAATTACAGGCATGCGCCACCACGCCCAGCTATTTTTTGGGGGACTAGGTCTCACTACGTTGTCCCGGGTAGGACTCGAACCACGATCCCTGGTTCTGGCCGTGGCTTCCTAGGCTGCCACCTACAGGTATGCACCACCATGCCCGGTCTTAAATGTTGAAGAATTTTCTAAGATTAGTCTTGGATGGGGCAGGGAAGAAAGACCAAGATCGACCTTCATGGAGGAGCATTGGAGAGTTGAAGGGGACATAAAAGGGAAGCAAGAGTTAACACAAATAAGCCTCACTAACATTCTCAGGCCCATGAGCCCAGAGACACTGCCTTCACATTTCTATTTAAAGAAATAATCCACATAGGCCAATCTGCTGAACCATGAACAAACTGGAAAGTTAAAAGGAAGAAATTCATCAGAATAAGAAAGAAAGAAAAATTAGAGAGTTGTTTTAAACACACAAAGCATTGGATGGCTACACACTTCAAAATTAACTTAAAGACACATCTTCTAGGTGAAGATCTGGAAAGAATTTATCAGGAACCCGGTGAAGAAAGTCCTAGTGAAGAAAGTCTGATCACTGGAGGTTAATAAAGCAAGTTCACTGAACATTCCACCCCAACGGCACACCCATGCATTTAAGGAACTTGTCCAGCCCATCTGGAAATGAAACGGTTGCCCAGAAAACTTCCATGTAATCAAGAGAGCCTGCTTTCCATGCCTTCTGATTCTTCAAGGTCACTCTGCAGAACTGGGCAGTGGTTTGGACTCTCATGAAACCAGTGATCCAATATCTAATCATAAGCCTGGGAGACAGCCCCACTCCTCCACACAATACAGCCAGGGCCCATCACAACATGTCCAATGAACTAAGATGGACAAATATCAATCTGTCCCTCCTCTCTGCCTGCTAAAGGCTCAATCTCTCCTTTCAACTACAATCATATGAGTAACTTTTTGCCTTGGCTATTCCAGCCTTCTCCTCTCATTGGCCCAGAAAATATGACAGGGAGAAAATTAATTTTAGTAATTGAATGGAATTTGACACAAAAGAGGGATGGTTTAGTTCAGATTCCAAGGCAGAGAAGGAAGTCAGTAGAAAAATCCTAAATCTGCCTAGGGAGTAAAGGAAGTCCCTTCGTGGTCTAGGGAAGTTTTCTTGTGAAGCTCAAACAGCTTTTCAAGGCTCCCTCTTGGCTGCAAAACGATCTTTTCCCGATCTCAGTGGGAGAGAGCCAATCTCTCCTTCCTTCTTTCTCTCCCCACCCGTGAATGCAGGAAATAGTGACTTTCCTAAATTCCTTTTAACATTGATGGAAGGAGGAAAAGCCTAGGTACTCTCGCTCCCGATCCAACATTCTATTAATAGGACTTTAAATACTGTGCAAATTTTTAAATACCTGAGTGCGAAGACAATGAACAATGACTGCTCTATAGTGCTCCAGCTCCACCCCCACACCTGCCTCCCAGGGAGGCTGAAGGATGTCATATTTGGGGACACCCCCCCCAATTTGGACACTGGTGCACCTGCACAGTGACAGCCCCTGCCAAATGCTATAGAAAGTTTTGCCTTTGCCTAACCGAGTAAGTTCACAAAGGTCAACCACCACACATGAAACATTCTTCACATTAAAACAAAGTGATTCCCATTTTTTAAAAGACTAAACCAAGATTTGGCCAAACCCTCCATTTACACAGTGGGAAATACTGTCACAATTGTCCTAAACACCCTTCAGAAAAGGACCAGGCACAAAGCTGCAGAAAAGGGGAGGGGAGAAAACTGCAAAGAGGGGAGCTACAGAAAATCCCAATGCCTCTGGATTAGCTTCCTGGTTCCCTACTGTGCTCATCAAGGCACACACAGGAAATGATTCCAGTTTCAGTTTCTCTGCTGCAAACGTCAGGGAAAGGCCAACCCAGCAGGAGGGGTGCAGAGTGGGAAACAGCAAGCCTCTGGAGTTGGAAGCCTGCTGGACCATCAGAGCCTCCTCTCCAATTCCAAACACAAACCCACATGCCTATATTGCTAACTGTGCCCAGAGGCAGCATGCCTGTGCCCCAGTCTCATACTGCGAGTTTCTGCATGTTTACCTCAGAGCACTTGGCCAGCACCATGGCTGACACAGCTGTTTTTCAGGGTCCAGGGGTCCTCATCATCAAATGCAGAGCCTCTCAGCAGAGGGAAGGCAGCAGAGGCATGTTAAGTCTGAGAAAGCAGCCTGTCCAGGCACGTGGTTTTGAAACACCAGCTGGCAGCGAGTACATGAGAGGCGACCGTTAGCAGACTGAACAGTATGAGCACCCATCTGAAGTTCAAGTCCTCTGGCTTCCCTTTCAGGCACAAGTGAGTTTTAGCCACCATGGCATTCACCGTCATCACCCAGCAGGAGCATGCCAAATGCAAACCTTCCCTTTTTATCACCCAGGAAGCCTGAAAGTATCCTGCAAAAGAGGAAAGCCATGATCCTGGTAACAAATGCTCACACAGCATAAAATAAATCACACTCCACTCACCTGGGTGAAACATTCAGCATTCTTGGTCACAATGGCCATATATTCCAGTCAATCCCCCTAAGAGATTTCTCCAGCACAATGCCCACATGGATGAATCCCCTGTGACTAACACAAGGTTGCTATTTCCATCCCTGTGCCTTCCCAGTACCTTTATATTTCTTCAACTGCTATACACTAAACTCATTCTTTTGCCATGCATCTCCTGGCATTATTTTTCAGAAATGCATGGTACACATTGTCACTGATTTGCGAGGGGAAAAGCCTTGAACAGACTATAGACTCTCCTATAAGTAGCTAGTCAAATCAATTTCTCAGATACATCACTTCACTGTAACAATGACTCTGGGTGTCCCAACATTATAGAGCCTATGGTGGACTCATAAATAGTGCCATGCTTAAGTACAATAAGTAATGGTATTAATTTTATACCTTTTACTCTTGTTTATTTCCAGCATATCTCATCCCCATGCTTAAGAAATAGAAAGTCCTGCATATATTTTTTACATATCACATTTAAATAATACCTGTCCTGCCTTGTATTTTCACCTGGTTTCTACTGTCTGCCTAGTATTACCAGACATGAAAACATAAGACGATTACAACACTTCACCCAGAAATGAAATCCATCCTATTCGTGGAAGAAAAATAACAACCAAATTTACACTACATGCTAGTGTTTTTAAGGCAACAGTGAAGACATAAGTTGTGCTCACAACTTAGTTCAGAAATGTAGTCAATCCACAAATTGGACTGGCTAAGTTTTGTTGTTGTTGTTATTGTTTTAATCAGTGTTAAATTTTATCACCAAAATGGCTTTTTTATGCATCTAAGGTGCTTCTTTAGCAATCCTTATATGGACAAAACCAGCGAACAAGACAAGTTGGTCCAAGTTTTGAGGCTCACAGCTTACAACCAGCTCAGTTTAGCTTAAAAAAAAATCATCCTGCAGTGGCACAGAATTCATAAAATGTATGACTTCAAACTCTGAGATGATCACACCAAGAAATCTGAAGCATTTATAATGTTCCATTTCAAACAATGTGACCACCAAGAGATTCTATCCTGAGTGAGTCAAATGAAATACCAGCACCTTCACCTTATGTACCACCTGCTTGCTAGAAAGACATTTTGAGCTTAGGACAGTAGTTTGAGCTTTTATGTCATTGACCATATAGCTACAGCTGTTTACCCTAACCTGGTAAACTCACCTCTATTTAGGATGAACCATCAGCAACAATTTATTTAACATTAAACAATTAGAATACCACCACCATGGACAACTATGTACTTTGAAACTGTTTTGAGATTTTGCAGTATACATTTGTGAACCTGACATTTCTAGTTTTTTCTAATTTTAAAGACAGAAACAAACCCAGCCACCCCAACTCAGAAAACCCAATTATCCAACTGAATTTAGTTTCTTCTAGAAATGAGTCCTCCCAGGGAAATGCACCTGAGAGCTGATTCCTCCACCCTTACAGGCTGCTACAAAAGTACTACAATGTTTATTAAATCTCAGGGCACAGCCACCATGCCATCCAATAAGTAAGTCATGAAAACAGCCATTTTAAAGTGGGCACAAACATACCTGCAAAGGTTAAGAGGTGGAGGTGAAGAAAGGACTCCAGTCAACAGGTCCCTGAAGAAGATTTTGTTTTCTCCACACAATATTTGTTGGAGCCTGCATAACCAGCATCCGTCTAGAAAGGAATCAGTCAGCCAGCCCACAGATGCCAGGGTGCCTGCCTGGTAAGCACAACCCCTTGCTCACTCATGAATCCGAGGACCCACACACGAGTCCAGTAGCAAAAAATCCAATTAATTAAAAATTAAACAGCACCCAGCACCTGTGATTCCACCCCAGGGAGATAAGGGCATGGCTGCCAGAGGATAGTAAAAGCAAGGAAGCCCCCAGTGAGACATTTGAGTGGGAGAAATGCCAGGAAAAACTACTGTGTGCCTCTTTCCAAGTTGGGTCCTTGTACTAAATGGAGAGAACAGTTGCAGCTGGGTTATTTGGAGAAATGTATCGCTGTCTGCACTGAACCATCCTGCTGTCTACACCACTTGGCAGGGTTTCTCTGTCTACACTGAACCAATCTGTTCATGAAGCCAGTAGTACTGCAAGCATACCAGTCTGGGTAGGTTCTTTATTGGTTCTAGCAGTAGAAACCCTTAGTGGATTTTACAGGCTTTAATGTTCTCTCAGGAGCATTAAACCAGGTACACAAGGTACACCAGGCAGAGAGGCTGCACAGGGACAGAAGGGTTTAAAAGCAGGTGAGCCCCCAGCCCCACAGGAATCCTCATGCTCTTTCTCTGGGCTCTCTTGTGTTCTCTCATTCTCCCTTCTGGCATTCTCACTTTCTTTTCACATGTTCTCCTCTCTGTACTCCCCTGCATTCTCCTCCCTCAAGGTGAGGTTGACCTTTTATCCCCCTCCTTTCTAGGCCCAGGTGTGCCCACTCATGCATGTGTACACCTGCTGGGCCAGGCATGTACAGTCATAGGGAGGGCACAATACCAGAGATGCTGGTTACAGAGGCTAATGGTGAAAAAAGCCTGACCAACTCATTTGCCCTACAATCACCTATCAACTGAGGATGACTGCTACCCCAGACATCCTCTCTCTTTAAATCTCTGGTTTTTCAAGCACATCTCTGCTTAAATTCCAGCATGGGAGCTCCTGAACCCATGTGGGTAAACTTGATGGGTGGCTCACCCAGCAGGCTTAGAAAGTCTGACCAAAGGAGCCTTTTCCCCAGAATGCAAGCCTTAGTAGGACCATGTTTGTAGGATGGGGATAAGTAGCAGAGTGATAAGGAGCAAATGTACAAAGACCAGCTCACCCTACACCATGACAAAAGATAAGATGGGAATATTCTGGAGACCTGGCACACAGTAATGCAAATATACTTAATACCACTGAAATGGGCACTTAAAAATGGTCAACATGGTCAATTCTATGTAATTCTCACCAGGATTTTTATGTTTAAAAAAAATATTTGGTGGAAAGTCTCGCTAATATCATCTTTGCCATCAAAATCACCTTATACCCTACATTGCACAGAAAGGCAAAGAGGAAAAGACAAGTCTAGATGATAGCAAATATTTACTTTGAAAGATTCTGAGGAACTCATTTGTGGGAAGAAAACAGAAGTCATCAAGATATTCCTGGCACAACTGCAAAGACATGGAAGACAGGGTAGAGGCTCACAAGCCATTGACCACTCCCTCCTTAACCCATCTGTATAATCACAACATCAGAGGCACCTAAGGTGCTTTTGCCTTGGTGAGGAAAACAATGGATTCAGGGCCCCAGAGGAGCCATCCTCTTACTGACAGCCCTGCCCTTGTACTCTGGCTCTGCAGGAGGCTTTGTGTTCCGGTCTATATCCCAGCAGAACATTTGGATGGACTGTTGGCATACTTGTCAACTTGACTTTCCAGAATGACTTGCCATGAATGTGGCATATAAGTGAGACCTCCAGAGTAAATCCAGCTCCAAGTCAATGCAGGGCCCTGTGTTCTATGGTCAGATTTCAAAACCAGGGAGAGCTTTTGAATGGTTAAATATCTGCAACACGACAGCAACATAGAAAAGGTAAACAAGCCCCTGGACAGATGAGACAGATCCTTCCCAATCCAGGCTTCCGGGGTACACTGATCAGGCATGTGTCTGGCCACAAAAAAAGAGACCCAAATAATTTTTGTCCTTTCACTCTGCCATCCTTAGCATAATCGCTTCTGTGTTCATGTTTGTCACCTCCTTGTAAAAAATGGATGTCCTACCTTCAAGGCAAAAGGACGTGAAAACAGGACTTTTCCTGAAGATGGCAATGAAAGTAAAGAAGGAAGCCCCACCCTCCCAGAGTCAGAACCAGAGCAAAGCTTTGACAGACAGGACAGCAATGCAGGAAGGCATCCACCCTCCAGAAAGAAGAAGATCTGCATGTTCCCCACCTTCTGGAGGCCTAAGACACTGCAACTCGGAAAAGTACCCCCCAGGAGATGCCAGCTTGACAACTGTGTCATCACCAAGCTCCTGTAATCCTGGAGTCCGCCATGAAGGAGAGAAAAGACAGTAGCACACTTGTGTTCATGGCCACTTCAAAGTCAAGAAGCCAGGTTGAAGAGGCTGCAAAAAAGTCCTATGACACTGACTTGACCAAAGGTCAATGCCTTGATGTTAAGATGAAGGCATATGGTCCACTGGTTCTGACTATGATGCTCTGGGTGTTGCCAACAAAACTGGGATCCTCTAAACTGAGTCCAGGTGGCTAATTCTAAAGACAGTATTTTTCACCATTGAAAAAAACCCTGAAAGGGAACAGCTCCTCCCTCAGAAAAACAAAACTTTCACCAATCACCTTGGTGGACTTTATATTTAATGGAGTCAGAACGTATCAGATGAATAGCTCCAGAGTGAGACTTGGGATGGGACAACTCTCTGCTACGGAGGCCTTACCAGTAATATGCAAGGCACTGTTACTACGCTGCCCAGGCCTCTAGCCACAGGTGCCAGTAGCACCCAGCCATCACCCAAGCCCATTAGAAATGTCTTCAATCATTAACATGCTCCCTGAAGGCAGAATCATCCCTGCTGAGAAGCACTTCATAGGATGTGAGGAAGAGGATGGTGAATAGGGTCATCAGGCGACCAGCAGCACCTGCCTGAAAATTCTAATTCTATTTTCTGAATATTTTCTAATGAGCTCAAGGCAGTATAATGCTTAGGATTTTTAAAAAGTCAGGAGAAATTTACCCAAAAGTACATAGAAATACTAAGTACTTCCTTAGAAGTACTGCCATAGTTTGAAAAAAAAATCCCAACTATGCACAAGAAAAAAAAAAAAAAAAAACCATTCTAAAGGGCTAACCCAGAGAGACAGGTAAGATACCCATCAGTCAACTAAGATCAGGAGAGATAAAAGCACAGGAGAGAGTAACCTCAATGAAAATGTCATATCAAAGGTGGAACCCGCACTTGAAGACTGAAACTACTAGACTGTGGCAGGCAAGCAGGAAAACAACATAAGCAGAGATCACAAAGTGAGCCTGGGGGGAGTTCAGAAGTTGCTGTTGGTCAGACCTGGGTTCCAAGACACTTGGGCTCAAAACAGGCAAGTCTTTGAATCTCCCTGGCCTTGGTTTTGTCATTAGGATAATGGGGGTAATAGAGGATCAAATGAAAGTAAATCATCAATTTTAAGCATGCCTGGCACTCAGTGAGCAAAATGAGTTCATTTCTTTTAGTTTTTGATGGTGACGATGATGACGATGACGACGATGATGATAAAAACGATGTAGTGATATGATTTAATGTAGTCAGTATTCAGGAAGCAAGATCGCAAGATCACATATCAAAATTGAATGGATTTGGCTGGGCATGGTGGCGCATGCCTGTAAGCAGCAGCTTAGGAAGCCACAGCCAGGGCCAGGGATTGCAGTTCGAGTCCTGCTGGGGGCACATAAGAGAGACCTAGTTCCAAAAAAATACCTGGGCGTGGCGGTGGACGCCTATAATCCCAGCTACCTGGGAAACTGAGGCTGGGGACTGTTTGAGTCTGTGGTACCCCAGGCAACATGAGCCTGCGGTTCCACAGGCAAAAATAGTGAGACCTAGTCTCAAAAAAAAAAAAAAAAAAGAATGAATTCTAGCAGTGTGGCCATGATAGCCTGAGCAGGACAATTAGAACCTGTAGTTGATGTATCAGGTCAGGCTCCTGGGGTCAGATACCCACTAGAATTCTGGCAGGACAGCCAGAAGATCACACCCCCCCCCCCCAAAATCACCATCCACGCCTACTAAGAAGTGGGAGCAGGAGCTCTGGGTGGGGGGTTTCAGGTAAACCTCAAGAGCAGCATTTGTGGTCAGGTTTCCACACTAAAACAGAGCTTTCGCTGGCAAGCACTGTAACATACTCTTGAGTAAAGGACAAGGGACAGGCCTGTATGGCCAACAGAACTACCGGAGCAAGTCACTGCCTGGCAAATTCAATCTGTGGGAAAAAGAGGAAAACAGATAACCTGTCTTTACTGTGGCACCAGAAGCAAGGATGAGAACCAGAAAATGGTTCATACAACAGTATGTTTAATAAACTTAAGAAGAAAGAAATAAGCTTTAAGAGAAAGATCAATTCCAAACTACATATTTTTATTTGTGAACAGGCCACCATGGGGTCTTCTGAATTCCCACGTCCTAAGGTCTAGGTCCCAATCCTTTTATGACCAAAGGAGAAGGAATAAACACCAGCTGCCAATCCTTCCTGCTACTGATTTTTCTATTCAGGGTTTCTCCAACAGTTACCTCCTACAGATGTTATCCCCTGGGTCACATTAGCCCCACACTAAATATAATACCTTTCATACAGCATATGTTAATGGTCTGAAGATGGGGAACATTTAGCCTAACCTTGAAAAAAGTTACCTATTACTCATGTATGTGCCTGAAGTCTACAAAATGAGAGGGTACAATGGAGAGAGCAGGTGTGGAGTACCCAGTCTCCACCTCCACCTCTGCAGTTCTGTTAGTTGGGATCATTACAGTGACATCAACACTGTTGTTTGTTTGTTTGTTTGTTTGTTTGTTTGTTTGTTTGTTTGTTTGTTTGTTTAGAGACTAGGTCTCGCTATTTTTGCCTGTGAAACCACAGGCTCATGTTGCCCAGGGTACTACGGACTCAAGCCATCTCCAGCCTCAGCTTGCCAGGTAGCTGGAATTACAGGTACATGTCATCACACCCAGCTATTTTTTTTTTTTGGAACTAGGTTTTACTACGTTTCCCAGAGCGGGACTGCAACTGCGATCCACAGTTCTGGCTGCAGCTTCCTAGGCTGCCGCCCACAGGCATGCCGCCACCATGTCCAGGGAACATCAAGACTACTTTAGATGCATGCTTCTACATTCTATCCAGTTCAAGGGGCCCAATACCTTTATTCTGCCCTTTATCCCCCCCGGCTTTCAATACACATTGAGCATCAACAATAGGAAAGACTATTGTGCTTACAACTAAATCCAGTGCTATTTAATGACATAAATGAATCCCACAGAGGGAATTCATTGTAAGAATTTCTTGGTATATAAGCAAAAAAGTGCCTTTTTTTGATATGGGAGGCAGCCCTACTCCTCTCACGCAGAGCTGATAAATGAGGCTCCCCCCCATACTTCCAGAATTAATAATGACCACAAAAATCATCTACCATACTAATACTGGGCCCTCCAAATTACACTGGGCATTTATATATTTTCCTGAATCTTCATATAATAGGGTGAATCAACATTGTTCCCACTGTACAGGATACGGCTCTCAGGCTCAAGAGAGTTGAACAATTAATTCAAAATCAAGTAGAAGAGTGTAAATCTAGCTACAATCTGTTTGACTTCAAGTCCCCACGCTTAACCACTGTTTCACAGCGTCACACCACTAACCGCAACTGAGAGGGCAACTTATCCAACTAAGTGTACCAAACACACTACAGTGAGAAATTAAGTATAAATTTTACTTAAGCTCTTGGCTTTAGTGCAAACAATTGACCATTTTCAGGCTGTCCACATTTACTGTTTGCACTTTACCAAGGCCTGGAAAACAGACTGCTCACCCTTTCTTGCCAACCAGTACAAATTATTCCTGCTATTCAAATTTAGAGGGTTCCTAGAAAACCTTTCATAAACTGAAACAATGTAAAGAAACAATCACTATTAATGTACACGGCAACATTTTTGAGCATTCCCAGACCCAAATATCATCCTAATGAACCATACCAAGTAACGCATAAAACCTATATAACACTAACATAGTAAAAGCAGAAATGATGTGATAAATACATAATGTGGATAAAACAATAGGGAAGGCAGGGGCAGGGCAGGGTGCTCTCACTGCAAAACTACTCACCCTGGGACAACTGCTGCAAAACCAATGCTTAATGCTTTTTTTTTTTTTTTCTTTTCATTTTTCCTCTTTGGTCATAAAAGCATAGTCCTTTTCTATTTCTTCCAGTTGCTAAAAAACAGGTAGTAACAAAGATCTTTCATAAGAGTCAAGTGACATCATTTGAACTTTCAAAACAGGGGAGCATGTATAATAGACTCTGGTGCCAGTCTGTCCACATGAAACACCACAGGAACCATGTACGGAAGATTAATTTTCTTGGTACCACTTTTAAAAAGATGAAATGCAACAATTTTTAACGTATAAGCAATATAAAAACTATTAAGGAAACATTCTACATTCTTTCATGGTATGTTCTAAAACCCAGAGTGCATTTATACCAACATGTTAACTCAGGCTAGCACATTTAAAGTGCTCAGTGCTGCTACCTGCCTAGCACTGACCATCCTGAGTCACATAGATCTAGATCCTTCAGGTTCATGATTCTATAGTGAACCAAAAAGGGAATTCTCTACTCCTGGGCTGAGTTCATAGGAACACTAACCAGTGACTGCCTGAAATTCCAATACCGCCTCCAGTTAATTCTGTGATTAATTTTTACTCAGTTCTTTGAGTTGTATTCAAACAAAAATGTCCCTGAAAATTCAAAAGCTATGAAAAAACTAATTCAAAGAGATACATGCACTTCCAAGTTCTCACCACAACATTACTCACAATAATTCAGAGTTGAAAACAACCAAAGTACCCATTGACAGGTGAATGGAATCAGAAGATATAGTAAAAATACACAATGAAATATGAATTAATTAGCTACTTATTGGAGGAGCCTAAATAAAGGATAATTCTCTTAGTGAAATAAGTCAGATGGAGCAAGACAAATGCCATATGGTTTCACTCATATGTAGTAAAGAAACAAAACAAAGGAACTAAGTGAAGCAAAACAAACTTTTACCATCATAATAACAAAATAGTAGTTACCAGAAGGAATGTGCAATTAGGGGGTGGGCACATCCATCAGGTAAAATGGTTCAACTGTATGGTGAGAGATGGAAATTAGACTTTTGGTAACAAATAGCAAATGTTCAATTGAAAAACTATATACCTAAAACCAATAATGTCATAAACGCAAGATATTTCAGTTTAAAATGACAGCCCTTACTAAGCTAACATTTGTCATGAAGGTTAGGTCCACAGGGAGCTGACAGCACATCCAGGAGAAGAGAGAGGTATCAGAGACAAAGTAAGGAGGTTGAGTTTGGCACACCCAGTCTCTGACCCCATCCCCAAGTCCCTGTCCCAAGTTCGTTCCCTTTTCCTCAACCATTTGGAGGGGTTAGTTCATTAATTCCTTGTTAGAGTAACTATCATCAAGAAACACAAAAAGGCCGGGCATGGTGGCTCGTGCCTGTAAGTTTCAGCCTATGAAGCAGCTGGGGCTAGGGTTCGGGTTCGAGTCCCACTTGGGGCAACACAGCGAGACCTAGTCCCAAAAAGTAGCTGGGCATGGTAGCATGCACCTGTAATCCCAGCAACCTGGGAAGCTGAGGCTGGGAATTGCTTGATCAAGTCTGTGGTACCCTGGGCAATGTGAACCTGCGGTTCCATGGGCAAAAATAGCGAGACCTAGTTTCAAAAACACACACACACACACACACACAAAGTTAGTTTGGGGGCTTCTCTAATTTCTACCTTAACAACTTAAGGCAAACACTGCAAAGGCACATGCCCACCCCACAAGGAGGAGGAAGGCCCCACAAATGCACCTGCCCAGGAGACACCTCAATGGACATGTGACCCTGCATTGCCAGGTCATCTGACTTCTCAGGAAAAGTCAAAATCTGGGTTTTTAGGTTAATCCCCTGCTCTTAGCTGTTAGCAACTAAGACATGTAAAATCACCATGAAACAGGAAGTGATTGTAAATCAGATGCCATCCTGGGGAACTTGTGTGTGAATTCCTTTCGTGGGATACAAGTAAGAACATGAAAACAAGGAGTGAGACTGGAACTCACAGAGAGTTTAGACTACATCGTCTTTCTACCAACATCTTTGCTACTCTCCAGAGAAGCCAAAGGCTCCTTTGCCATCCACGTTTCTGAGACCAAGAAATGCACAAAGACACACCAGGGTAGGCGCAAGACAACCCTTGGCCCTGGCATCTTCATCTATAAAATGAGGGGTTGGGGCAGGAAAGGGAAAAAATAAAATAAAAAATAAAATGAGGGGATGGTTTAGGACAGGGGCACTGGTAGGACTGAGGTGAATTGGAAAACACCTGCTCACAGAAGGAACAGCCACCTCTGGAGTGACATGATCACCCAGTCAGCAAGCAGATCTGGGGCAACGGGAGCTAGATTTCTTCAAAAGGCAAAAAGTATAGATTTTTCTGGAAAATCTAATGGCTAAATTTTGGCAACTACTTCAAATGGTATTTCCAACTGTGTGAGCCAATTTCAAACCATGAGGTCACCCCTGGATCAGAACATTTGCAAAATTCACTGAGCCCCAATACTCCGCCTGCCTTAACCCTGCAAGTTCTTTAACAAATGTTAGTGAAGTGGGAAAGCCCCGGGGTAAAAAATAAATAAATAAAATAAGACAACTACAACAACAAAAAACCACACACACACTTACCATATATCGGAAGAGAACAACAGGCCAAACAACCAACAACTAAACATCAACTTAACCAAACAACAATTTGCAGAAAAATGGGAGGAGTGACTGAAGGGGGGATACAGAGGGGAGATATGGAGGGAGGAGGAAGGGGGATACAGAGGGGGAATATGGAGGGAGGAGGAGGGATCAGTTAATTCACAATTGTGACAAATCAATAAAATGAATTAAAAAAAAAGAAAAGAAAAAAAAAACCCTGCAAGTTCTTGCAAATTCACTATGACAGTTTAAACCCTCTTCTCCATCCATGTAAGTTTTGAAAGAGGTGCCATTAGTTGTAGAGGACTAGGAAACAAACAATCACATGATACACAGTATCCTGGATTGGATCCTGGAATTTTAAAAAGGACAACAATGGGAAAACTAGCAAAAGTTCAAGTGAAACCTACAGTAAATTCTACTATACCAACAGTAGCATCTTAGTTTTAATAAAGTTACTAAATTTGGGTGAGCTGTTAACATTAAGGAAGGCTGGAGGAAGAAGAAAAGGGAATTTGCTGATCTGTCTTTGCCACTCTTTGATAAATCCAAAATAATTCCCCGACAAAATACTTCTTCCTCCAAAATGCTAGTTTTATAGCATGATGATTTCAAAAATGAAATTTTTTTAACTTGCTCATAAGAGAAACATGGCTTATCCTGGCTGTCACTCTGCTAGACTAAGTGACTAAGAGAAACCAAGAAAAGATAAAATTGAGAAAGACCAGAGTGTACCAGAGCAGGTTGTGTCCTCTGATCAGGGAGTATGCACAGAAGCAGTGCAGCATGGCACCAATGGATCAAATGGCTAAATATCAAATGGCTAAATTTAAGTAAATATGATTCATCTGACTTGAAATCATAAAGTTGCCCAACACTCAACAACTTTTTGACCTAAGAATATACTCTTACGACTGGAGGGCTGAAAGTATTATTACCCAAACAAGAAGCAGAACTGGAGTCATAAATACAACAGTTCTGGCAGGGAATAATGCAAACTGCACACAAGGCAAATATCAGTCCCTCGTGGAAATGAGATTATTAACATAAATAATGTACAACCTATTCAAATCACCCAGCATTTGAAACAGCACATTAGGTTGCAACATCCTTACATCATCACATTTGCAACTAGCCCCTTTAAGTCTTGCTTTTGTTTTTGTAAGAAGGAAGGCTGCATCTAAATAAAAAAGCTGACATGTTTTCAAATGCATGTAGGGGGAACAGTACCATGAACAGGACTCACTTAGGTCAAGCAGTACAGAAAGCTGCAGGAATGCTTCTATTTGCACTCTGTCTGCTATGCCCATTATTTTGAACTGAAATTGAGTTGACAAGCATAGCCAGTACATTGACTAGAAAACAAGATATAAAATAATCAGCTCTGTGGCAATCAGATGCACAATAACTTTAAGCACAAAGATTGCCTTGAACAAGAAGTAGTCTTTCTTCTTTCATGAAGTGACCTGTCTTCTAAGGTCTGTGAATAACCAGTGAGCATAAGGACTCTGTCCTGGTGGGACTCACACTCAGGAAGGAGAGGGAAGACACAGAGGATGAGATCATCTCTGTTAGCTATGCCAAACACTGAGAAATAATGGAGAAATGGAACAGGAAGTGTTGAGGGGTATTTGAAGTTAGGGTAGAATTCCCAGGGAAATGAAAGATGAAAAAGAAGAAAGTCAGTAAAACAGGTACACAGAGGAAAGTGAAGGGAATTTCGGGCAGAGGGAACAGCAAATGAGGGGCAAGACTTTTGAGAAACAGCAAGGACAGATGAAGTGGATAGAGAGCAAATGGAAAAAAGTGAGAGACGAGGTCAGAAAGTAATGGAGGGCTGGGTGACATCACATCTTTTCATAACGCCTTTGGCTGTGACTCTAAGCAAGATAGGGAGAAGAGTGACATGATCTAAGTTCATCTAATAATTGACTGAAATGATATGGCTGCAAGCAGAAAGACAATCAGAAGGACACTCCATCAGTGCAGGTGAAAACTCTTAGTGGCTCAGACCAAGCTGAGAGCAGAGACAAGTAGTAAGAAATGGATTCTGAATATATTTTGAGGAAAAGGTCTATAGAATTTGTTGCTTGGGTGTCAGTAAAAAACAATTCAAAGGCAGGGCACGGTGGCTCGTGTCTGTAAGTGGTGGTTCGAGTCCTGCCTGGGGCCCAAAGCAAGACCTAGTTCCAAAAAAAAATAGCTGGGCATGGTGGTGTGCGCCTATAATCCCAGCTACCTGCTGGGGATTGCTTGAGTCTTTGGTACCCCGGGCAACAAGAGCCTGCGGTTCTACAGGCAAAAATAGTGAGACCTAGTCTCAAAAAAAAAAAGATAATTCAAAAATGACTCCAAATATTTTGTCCTAAGTTAAAAAGAAGAATGGAATGCTGTGATTGAGACAGAGGCCTATAGGGAGAAGAGGTAGCAAATTAGAGATAAGGGGAGAATAAGAATTTTCCTTTTGAATATGTTGTTCTCTGTTTTTGTTTTTGCTTTTTTTTAACCAGATGCTGATTTTTTTGTTTTATATTCAAATATTTAATCTTTACTCCAATATTCCTAAATTCACAATCAAAAAATTGACAGCATATTCTCAGGGGTTCCATTCAGAAAAAACGAGCCAGGCATGGAGGTGTGATACTGTAACAAGCTCTGGGAGGCAAGAGGCCAGGGGTCGTTTGAGTTCTTGGGTTTGAGACTACCCCAGGCAACATAGTGACACCTGGTCTCAAAAAAGCATCTGGGTGTGGTGGTAGGCACCTGTAATCCCAGCTACCTGGGAGGCTGAGGCTGGGGATCGCTTGAGCCCATGGGATCAGGACTACCCTGGGCAACACAGTGAGACCTAATCTCAAAAAAAAAAAAAAAAAAAAAAAAAGGAAAAGAAGGGCAATAACAGCTCTTGGTCTTGTCGCTCATTTACCTTTTCCAAAGTCCATCCTTACACACACCCTACAGCATGCTCTTCCTCCCCACCCCAAAACCACTAACACTCCTCAGCAGTATTAACTTCGTAAGCTTCAATCCTTGGGGCATGTTCACTCCAAACTGCCAATTTTCTCCCCCCTCCCAATTGGTACAATTCTCGAGAAGTATCTCCTAGAAAGGCCCACCATGGAATGAGTTATTGCTGCAGTCTTGAGAGCCATGGACCTGTTAAATTTGGAATGTCTCAGACAAAGCCCAGTAGAGATGCCCAGCAAGTGATGAGGCCACAGACAGAAACTTAAGAGTTCTTCATACAGATGATATTCAAAGTATGACTGTAAAAGAGAAGAGATTCAAACACCCTCAGGCACTCCGTTTAGACTTTGGGAAGATGAGGAAGCAGCCAAGGAGACTGGGAAAAGTCAGGCAGACAGGGAAAAGAAAAGCCAGAATCAGGATGCCCAGTCAGTGGAACAGGTGCTTCAAGGAGAATAAGTGATCGTGTTATTGCTGCTGGAGGTGAAGTAAGTGGAGACTGGAACCTGACCATGAACTGTCATCCATAAGAAGTCATCCATGAACAGACAGGAGTACAACGCTGGGAAATACGAGTGAGGGCAAGAACGACACTGTAATGGCTTCAGGATAGAATGAGAGAGGAGATATTAGACATAATGAGTCCAGACCATTCATTCAAAATATTCTGCTGTAAGAGGCAGAAAAGAAATTGGCTAGTAGCTGGAGGGGAAATCAGAGTCAAGAGAGATGTTGTTATTTAATGGGAAAAATAATAACTTGTCTACCAGAGGGAATTCAGCAAAGAAGAAAACTGATGATATTGGATAGAGAGGGGAACTTTATGGAGCAATGACTTTGACAATATATAGGGACACAGAGATAAGGTGCCCCTCTCCAAGGGCAATAAAGTATAGGCGCAGGTACAGAAAGCAGGTGATAGGTGTGGTGATGGAGAATAAGGAAGTACTTGCTTCATCATTTCTGTTTGGTTAGTGAAAAAGGAAGTGGCTGGAAGAATGAAGACAATGGTGCCTTAACAGTAAGCATAAAGCATGCATCATGTGTTCGAGATGGATGGATGGATGTTGAATGCGTATGACTGCAGGGCAGCATCAAAGACTCACCTAGAACTGACAATCATTTATTTAGAGACAAGCTGTACCAAGGTGTGGTCTTATGAAGGCAAATGGGTTGATACAGATGCAACCACAGGGCAGTAGGAGAGATCTGTGAGTGGGTCATGACAAAGAATGAGAGGGACAGAGTGGTGGGTGACGACAGCAGCTGCTCCTGGTGTTCATGTTAGGGAAGAAGGTAAGTGAGGACACGGGGTGAAGGTAGAACCATGAACAGGTGCAGATTCCATGAAGGTCTTAGAAGTCCAAGGATGGTTGCGATTGGAGGTAGTACAACCTCCACACAACCAGAAGGAGAGGATGTGGTGGTCCAAGTGGAGCATCCAAAGTCAAGGGCATGACTATGGGATGGAATGATTGAGAAGGGCAGGTGAAAATGTCATAGCAGTTGAAAGGTTGCAGGCAAAGGTGCTAGAGGAGCTATCAACATGAATGCTGAAATCTTGGAAGACTAGCTCCCAAAAAAAAAAAAAAAAAGCAGTGTGGGAAGAGGAAATGTGAACCAGAAATAAAAATCTTCAACAGAGGGGACAGATCAAATGGAGGAGCAGGTGACAGTAAGAAGGCCACACAGTGGGCAACAGAATGACCCAAGATTCATAGGAGTGGAGATAGGGAGTACCACAAAATGGCAGAAAAGATACAACTTACCCCCAATTACATTGCAAGAGGAAAGTGGGGAAAATGCCACCACAGGAGGAGGCTGCAGGAAAAGCAATATAGTCAAAAAAGACCTGGGTTTGATCTTGAGGGCACAGAGCCCCAAATTCAAGGGGCTCCCCTAGGGGAGAGAGGTAGGATTAGAGACTCTAAAGTGAACTGTCAAATGAGGATGAGCCAGGAATGAGAGCTGCCTAGAGAGTCCTGGTCACTCACTATGACTGACAAAAACAGTAGTAAGAACATTGAGATGATTGGATTTGAGGGTAGAGAACGGGCTGGGAGTCTGGAAGGATCTTGGCAGAGGTAGGAAAGTGGAGGTTCAGAAGCATGCTGAGGAAGGTGGGGGGCTGAGGAGCTGCAACTTCCTCCTCACTCATTTTGTTGCAGAAATACTGACTTGTTCTAACTATTCCAGCAACTATCTTAAACCCTTTATGTCCAAAACAAGTGTAAATCCTCTAAAAAGGACAACTCCACATTATTTTTACAATTACAATTCAAACCACCCCAAATCTCCACCACAAGACAGTGAGCTTGAGAGCCTTCCCAGGAGCAGTGGACCATTCACCAGAGGCTGTACACCTCCTAAGTTAAGGAAACATCCAATGATGTGAAGTCTCCAAGCACAATCTTACAAAATATCAGGAGCAAGAGCAGTGTTTAGGTTCTGAAAGCTTTAGAGGATTCTTAAAAGGAAGCTGGGTGCTTGGTTTACGTCTGGAAAATAAGATTAGACAGATAGTTACATCATATTTCCTGACAGGATTATTACAGTGTGGTTACCACAGTAACCAGTGAAATGCCTGCATTGCTGGAGGAGGAAGAAAGTTAGAAGGCATCTTTTTCAAAAAGAATAAATCACATCAATTTAGAGCTGGAAAGAATTGCTAAAGGCCCTGCAGTTGGCTCCTCTTGCAAGAAGATGAGAAGTTTTCACAGGCAAAGAAGCTATAAGCCATGCCTGTATATAATTCCACATTGTCCAAGAGAAAACATGCAAAACTGAAACTTGTTAGTCACCGGTTGTGAGACACTAGAAAAGCTTATTAGTAATAATAAATGAAATTAATCTCAGGTCTAACTAAGAGGAGATCAGCATTTTCTTTCCACCCAGTCCAGTCCTAACAATCATCCCATTTTGGGGATCATGCGGCAGAGGAAGTAATCAAGTTGCAGAGTTAAGCTGCAGGGGGGTGAGATGTGAGCCCAGGTCAGTCTCACCTCCAGAGGTTGCTGCCTCTCAAAAGCCCTTTCCCAAGCCATTGCACCAGAGCAGAGGAGCTTCAGTTCTGTCACTAAACAAGTGATAGGGAAATTCATTCTCTTATCCTCTCTGAACGTGAGTTTCCTCATCTGAAAAATGAACTTAAATGAAAACCAAAGATCTAGTTTCACAGGTGCAAAGTCACACTCTCAGAGAGATGAAGAACTCATACTGGCCTATCACCTGACATTTCTGGTCTATTTCAAGATTTCACTCATTTTACACCATAAGTCCTCACTAGCTAATGAAGAAACTTGCTTCATCTTCAGAAAATAAACTTGGTCCCATTTAACACCCTTTCTCTGACTTTAGTTTTATTCTATCAGCCCATCAGAACACATCTGGAACAGGAAGTACTGAATATTTAAAGGAGTTTGAGCCTTTTAAACAGAGCTTTTCAAGGCCGGGCACGGTGGCTCGTGCTTGTAAGCTTCAGCCTATGAAGCGGCCGGGGCTAGGGATTGCGATTCAAGTCCCACCTGGGGCCCTAGCAAGACCTAGTTCCAAAAAAAATAGCTGGGTGTGGTGGTGCACGCCTATAATCCCAGCTACCTGGGAAGCTGAGGCTGGGGATGGCTTGAGTCTGTGGTACCCCGGGCAACGAGAGCCTGCTGTTCCACAGGCAAAAATAGCAAGACCTAGTCTCAAAAAAATAAAATAAAATAAAATAAACAGAGCTTTTCAAGTCCATATGTGGAGGAGGCACATATTTGCCTCCTCCACCTTTTCACATTATCTCTTTTCTCCACATTTCCTCAGACGATGAGTATGGCTGAACCACCTCTGTTCAAAATGCTCTCAGGATCTTGGGGAGGAATTGTTAGGCTAGGAGGCTTATAAATGCATTTTCAAAAATTAAATCTTATTATTTCCTCAACATATTTTTAATGTTCTGTTTTTCTTGATAAGCATATAAAAGACAGATGGAAAGAGTAGAAGGGTTATGCTCTATTCCCCATCCTCCATCAGCAATTCAGAGGCAGCTTTATTTTCCCTAGTTCTGGACACTTCATTTAACAACGATTTCTTTGTCTAAAGATTCTTCTGCAAGTTTTTTATCTTTATCTTTCTACAAGCAGACTGATCGCCTTGACTGAAATCCCAGTTCAGCTTCTTCCCCAGCTGTGTGTCCTATAATCATACCCAAGCTCAGAGTCTCAACTTGTCTACCTGTAAAATGGCAATAATAATAAGAGCACCTATCTCATAAGAGCCTAGGAGGTTAAACAAGAGAACCTAGGACAGTAAATATTCTGTAAAAGTTACATGTAATAGTAAATGCACAGAAGATGTAAATTTTGCTAATACCTCTGTCAGTTCCCCTTAAATATTCATTATCTGACACATTCTCCACTTGTCTGAAAGCAATCCATTAGTGTATTGCTTGTGGTTGGTGTTCCTTTTAAGGTGTTCCTTTTAAGCTCTATGGATCCTTAGAAAACTGTCCAATTGTCATACTTCTTCCTTTTAGTGCTTCCCCCTTATCTTCCATGATGGAATCATTCACAAACACCTGGTCAGAATTAAAATATCTGACAGTTCCCTAACTTTTCTGACCTCTGGATCCTAGTTTTTTTTTTCTTGGCAGATATTCAGAATTCTTTTTTTAATACTTCCCTGATAATCTTCCCTGCCATTCATTTTTGAGGTTGCTTCAAGTAAAACCCCACCCTGCATGGAGGGTACTTGGATCTCTCTTTGCCATAAGTGGTCATGGTCTCCTGTTTACCCATCCAGTCCTTGACCAATGTCACCAATGCACCATGTAGTCAATTAATTAATGTATTTTAAAGACAGGTGGCTCACTGGGTGTGGTGGCATGTGCCTGTAATCTCATCTACCTGGGAGGCTGAGACTAGGGATCACTTGAGTTCAAGGGTTCGAGACAACCCCAGGCAACATAGTGAGACCTAGCCTCTTTAAAATAATAATAATAACAGGTGGCTGGGACTTGAGATATTGCAAGGTGTGAACAAAGCTACAGTGAATTAAACTTGGGAATTAAACTTCTGGTCTGCAGCCTCTCATAGTAGCATACCCTAACAGAATGAGCCAATACTCTTGGACACCACCCAGAAACAATACTCTGGAATGGACTGCTCTCAGTCATCTGTAAGGTTGGACAAGTGGAGGATATGTCAGATAATGAATATTCTACACTCAAAATGTTGTGACATAAATACTGATTCTAAAAATAGCAATCATTTCAAAAGACATTCAGCTACATACTAACACTGAACACTTTAATGGAAATTGACTTTAGAAGAAGCAGGAAACTGCTTTTATTATACAGCTTGGAAAATAAATGATCCTCCTAAGGGTGGTGTATTCACCTGGGTGTACTGGAAAGAGAGTCAGATGCTCAATCAAATTTCTATTTTCGTTTTAATGGTGTCTGATGGTGATAAAGTTCAAGAAAACATCGACTAAACCTAAGTAAGGATTAGGATTAAACATCGTCTAAACCTAAGTCTAAACCTATAAGGAGAGAAAGGTAATAAAGAATCAAATAGATAACGAAGTTGACAGCTGCCTCTAAGTTTAACAATGCAGGCAAAATGGGCATGATGGGAGAATCCTGGAAAGCAGGAAGGGCTCGTCCATCACCAATTCTTAACAAAATCACTATCAGCTGCAACACTTACCGAACATATGCCTGTGAGCAACAAAGCAGAGTGTTTTATACCATATACCACATTAATCTTCATAAAACCCCAATGGCATTGGTTATTGGGGTTTAACAAGAGTGAGGAAGACATTCAAGGTCACACAGAGATGGGCTGGGACTCAAGTGCAAGGTGGCTTAACAAACCCTTAACACCATCCAACATCTGCTCCAGCATCCCTGTCTGTTTGCACCTCCAACTGAGATGGACCTGACCAGAAAGAAAGAAACTTAGTTGGTGGCTTTACTGGTACGAGACACCACAACCTGTTGGTCTATGTCCACACTGTTTAAGTGTTTTCTACTCAAAGGAAAATATCTGAAATAACTGCTGCCTGTTTATCCACACAAGGAAGGAATACTGAAAACTGGACAGATTCCAAGATGGGAAGCACAGTGAGACCAGAAAAGGATCAGACAGGATTCGCAATAGGAAGGTTTTCTTCCCCAACAAGACATTAGAAAAGTAATTTGATGGCAGGAGACTCTACTTAAGCCCTTCATAAATCCTCCTGATGGAAAATAGAGGGAGATGCAGAGAGGGAAAACCTAATTCACCTTCTTAATAGCCAGTAGCTATTAGTCTTCTAAAGCAGCCAGAACACACACGCGCCAGTAAGCCCCAGGCAGGACCAGAGCTAAGGATGGGAAAACATTTTCCATTCCCTTCCCCTATGGGTGTGTGCAAAGGAGAGGTGACATGTTTCCTTGCCTTCTTCATTTTCACCTCTGTTGGTTTATTTTACTTTACATGGGTGGTTTTATTTTATCTTGTGGGCAAACACATGGAAACCAGAATTCTCTAAAAGGGAATTTTGCAGTTGTTTTTCATTCGTTCATGGAATAGACAAATTCCATCACAACGGGCAAACCCTTTAGGGGCCCTCTCTGGGCAGACTAACGCTGGTAGAGACTCAAATTCCAAAAGAATTTGAACTTCCAGCACATGAAATTCTCAAGCCTATGATTTTTGTTTAAAATCACTTTTGTAAAAACAAAACTGGCACAACTCAAGAAGTCAAATTTCAGTGTAAAATCCATCTATAACAGAACTCATTCACAAAAAAATTGTGAACACCGAATCAATGGCCCACATATTGAAAAAGTACTAAGGTCAAACATTTTTATTTGAATGCAGTTCTCTGGGCTGATTCCGTAAAATCAGTCCTGGGCTTTATATTTGCTCCTCAGTAATGATATAATGGTAAAACTATCTGCAAAAGACAGACTCTAGCTGGGCACAGTGGTGTGTGCCTTTAAGCGCAAGCCTATGGAGCATGGCTGGGACTGGGAATCGCTTGAGTCTGCAGGTTCGAGACCCACCCGAGCATCATAGCAAGACCTAGTCCCAAAAAATAGCTGGGCATGGTGGCATGTGCCTGTAACCCCAGCTACCTGGGAAGCTGGGGTTGGGGATTTCTTGAGTTTATAGTACCCCTTGCAGTTCCCCAGGCAAAAATAGCGAGATCCAGTCTCAAAAAAATAAAAAATAAAATAACAGGCTGTTCTAATAAAACCAATCAAGACATAGATTTAGGACCACCTTTTATCAGTAAAATAAAGGCTACTAGAAAAAACTGTGGGATATACCTGTTTTCTCTTTCTGTCACAGAAAATGAGAAAGTAAAAGAAATTAAAAATTAAATTAAATAATTTTACAAATTAGAGCTGTGATGTGACAAGTAACCATTCCTGATTATCTCTCAAGGACAAACCTCAGCAGCAGTCACAGCAAAAGGTGCTGTATTCAACATCACTGAATATTTATATTACACATACTTTCTACATTAAGACTTTCTGATTAAAGATACTTAGTAACTATTTTCAAAATCAAAATATTAGCCATGAAATGGAAGTTTTCAGAAATGTCTCACTACATCATGTTCTCTCTAACCAAACAAGACACTTTGTTTGAGAACATTTTCTAGTATTTTATTTCACTGTGTAACAAAAGAATCATTCACTGACTTGTCCTCATTCCCGGCTGGCCTCATTCAACTCACTTCAAGAGCCTCTGAGGCCCCAGCACCACAATCACCCCTCACACTGGGGTGTCTCTATAGCACCTTTCAGAGCAAACAGTCTTCAGTTCAAATGTCAATGATGCCATGATGGACATGGAATCTTCTAGAGGATATTGGCTGGTTATACCATTGTGTAATTAGACAATTAACTTGACATTCCAGTTCTTAGAGATGATCTAGATCTCAGTTTCCTTCCAACCTCCTGTAATAAAGGTGAGATCATAAAAATCAGAAGGCATGTGCCCACTTACTATAATACAAAATAAAAAAACACAGAAATGTGAAAACAAAGAAGTTAAATTTCTTCACACATAAATGTTATTTGAGTCTAAAACTGTCTTTGAGATATGACTGAATACAAATATCGTAGACCAAATACTGGAAATTGAACCACCCACATTTGCATTTTGAACAGGTAGATGGGTGGCTAACAGCAGACACTTATTAACTCAGAAGTGGAAATGTGTAATAAGGAAGTAGAGACACATTTGGATAACCCTACCTTTTATTTTCTTAAGTACAAATAATTGATAATCATTTGTCTGCATAAACTTCATGACATCATAACCAACAACATGTAAAAACTGTTTTTACAAAGTAGCACATCATTTCTTAGGGCAGATTTACTTACACAAGATATCTTTATGTGTAACCTATACACTATCTTTTCAAAGATATTCTTAATACCAAATGACATCTGTCAGTGAAAGAGCAGAATACTTAAGTGAAGTTCTAAGAGGCTCAAGTTGAAGGTAGCTAGTCATTAATGTGTGTGTGAGTGTGTGTGTGTGTGTGTGTATGTGTGTGTGTGTGTGTGTGTGTAATAGGGGTTAAAATAACTTCTTTTCTGGAACAAAATAGGGGATAAGTTGGCAAATACTAAAATAAATACTCTATCTATTGTTTTAATTCATTTGTTTATATCAACATTTGAGGGCTTACCATGTATCATGCATTATGACTGGGACCTAAAGGTATAAAACTAATTTCTCACCCTGCAAACCAAATAACAGTAGATTAAAGCTATTATAATTAATAGCCCTTTCTGGGAGGGATGGGCACAAGAGATTAAGATGGTTGGTGGGAGAACCTCAGGGTAGACAATGATATAAAAAAAAAATATATATATATATATATATGTGCAATCAACTTAAAAAATAAAATTAAATAATTAATAGTCCTTATGTGCAGGTGTTTTTGTGAGTGATGGACAATCATTAAGTCATGTAACCCTAACAATAATCCTGAGAGAAATGCTATTATTAATGCCATTTTACAATTGATGGTTAAAAGCACAGAGGTTATATAACTTGTCCTATGTCATACAGTATGGAACCAGTATAGCAAGGGGTTTGAACCACAGTCCACACTCCTCCCCAAGATGTTATATGAAGTTTCACAGCTAAGTTGGGAGGGTGGTGGGAAGAGGCTGTCCTTATCTGGAACAACTTTCCATAGAAGCATACTTGGGTACTGAGTTCTAAGAGGTAAAGAGGACAAAATGGGCAGAGGGAGGGTCTCTGCCATAGAATGCTGCAACCTTGGAGCATAAAAACCTCTGTCAATTAAGCAAGTCGATCTAAAGCTGGGAAGAAAACAGCATGCTATGAGGGGCAGAGTACATGCCAGAAAAAACCAGGGACCAGAAAACAAGTTTTGATAGTTACTGGGGGCTGTCATCAAAGATATTTATCCTCCTGGGAATACAGAGGAAGGGTAGAGAAGGGTGAAGCAGGATGCAAGGAGGCAAGTTAGGTAACAATGCTCCCAAATGAGGAGATAAGTGTAAGGATCTATACTTTGTCCAGAGTCAAGGAAATGATAGCTAATAAGGGAAACCTGCCAGGGATGAATAATTTAGATGCACACACCCTCCATATAAAAGATGTGCCTGTCTTGTATATAAAATGACCTAAAGGTCTGCAGGGAATGTAAAACCTGGACATGGTAAACAAACACAGTGGTAAGGGCAAGGTGAGGGGTGAGCACAGGGTGTGGATGTGCAGGGCTGGCTCAGTCATCCTTCTGCCATGCAGGAGGGGGACACTGTGGGCCAAGACCCCAGCCACGGAGGCTCCAGGTCTGCCAACAGGCTAGAAAGGAACTGACAGTCTCCTCCCCACCACAGCCTCTGAATTCCATTCCTCAGATGGTGGTAAGTCAGGATTAGTAAAATGCTTCAACATTAGTAAAATGGCACAACTAGTAAACAACAAAGTGTAGGGTTTGAGAGAATGGAAGGGACACCAGAGGGAGGAGGGAAGGGGAGGTATTCCAAAAAACACAGAGATTGTGATCTAAAGAACAAAATAAATAATATTTAAAAAAACAGTAAAATATTCCTCCACTTTACTAGTTTATTATAAACCACTATTCACTGTTGAGCTCCAGAAAGACCACCAAGATTAACAATAGCAGCACCCCACACTCAGAAAATACATCTCTTTAATAGACATGGATCAACATGGAAATTGCTTAATGACATTTTCCAGAATATGGAATTTTCAGAAACCCCATTTCATTCTCATAACCTAATGCACCCTTATTATTGAAAGCTGGGGATCCAGAACAATTACACAGACCTTATCATAAAACAAAATCAAATCAACAGAACTACATGCTTTCCAGGGTGATCATAGATTAACTGCCCACCTACAGAGAAGATCTGAATTAATGTAAGAATCAGAACTATAAGTTGCAAAACAAAAGGCAATTCAAAACACAAACACATAGACCAATACATAGACTTCGTGATGGATAAGCCATCAGCACTTCACGGGCAGGATGGGGAAATAAGTGGGAAAAGACAGGAAATTATTGTTCATAAGACCTTACTCCTGTAGAACCTCAGAAAGCAATCCTAGCCTACATGGGACTCAGTTTCCTCACATGTAAAGATGGGTCATTTTTGTATATTTCTTTTTGGTTTTTCAAACCCACATTCAGAAACATTTGGGAAATACTGTGTACTGAACCCCCTCCTGAACAGGCACAAAACCCATTCCATTTGAAAGGCACTGACTCATTCTGATGTCACACATCTTTCCTTAAACCTATTCGACCAAACAATGCTACATTCACTTAATGCCTTTGAGCCTGGGCATTCCAAGGGAACAAATGGAGCAAACAGCCAGGAAGGGGGTCTGTCTGTTACTTCAGTCTCCACTTATCTGGGTGAGGACATTTTCCTCTACCCTTCAGATAGGTAACCTCCCTGCTATGCAGGCAGCTGAGTGTAGAGCATCTAATCTCATCAGATGCAGGACACACTGCCTCTCCAGGACAGGTATTTCCAAAGCCCCAAGGGGCCAACCCATCCTGCTTGGGTCTTATGTTGCACCTCTGGGGAGACTAATGATTGTGGCCAAAGCATGAGTGCACAGGCACCAGCAGGGACAGTGCAAGACATCTATGGCTGAGGAAGCCAAAGTCACATAGAACCACATGGGTCTATTGAGCCAGGGATACTCAATAAAGTGTGTGTGCGTAAGTGTACATGTGTTTCCATGGGGGGGGGGGGGGCTGGGAAAAGGAGCAGTTTTCCTGAGCTCGACAACAGAAATGATATCTCCACTTGGATGTGAATTAACAAGGTGTTTCGATTAACAAGTGCAAAAGTTGTCAGCTCTCCATCCCTTTCTCATACCCTGTACCCCTCAATCTCAGTACCACCAAATCCTGACCACATCCAGTGTGAGAACCTCAGTCTTTGTTTCCTCTCTTTCCCTCATTCCCCACTTTCAAGCTTCTGCTATTCCAGCTGATTCTGCCTTAGAGACACACCAGTAAGTCATCCACTTCTCATTCAAACCACCATCATCTCATACCCGGACACTGCCATGTGTCCACTTCCATCTTTGCCTGCCCATCTTGCTTACCACAGTGTTCTTGGCACATGGCAACCACTCAATAAATATTTGCAAACAAAAGGATAAATTGGGAAAGGGTTGCTGAGCTGGGCAGGCAAAAACAGATTGTGAATTCTGCTACTACCTAGGCTTTTATGATTGTTACAACTCAAGAGTCTAACTGAGGCCCCTGGCAACAAAAGCAAAAGGCAGAGCATGACATTTTAGTTAAATGATTTCTTAAAAGGGTGCACAGGAGTTTTTTTTTAAAGAGAGAAGTTTGCTTTTCCTGGCTGTCAATGCTAAAAGCAATTTAGCTTAGGAGCTATTCACTCAACAGATTATCAGCCAGTCTTTGGATAAAGCACCAATCAGAAAAATGGACTGATAATTTCAATCAAAAGTATGATCAGCCCTTCGCACTGGATTTAACAGGTTGGTTTTTGCTAAAAGCCATAGGTAAACATCAAATTAAGCAGTGACAGTGGTCCTTTGGAGAGGATCCAGCCAGGTAACTCCTTAGAGAGGGAACATGGAAGGTAGACTCCAGTTACTCGAGTGCTGTGGACTCTGTACGGACAGCAAGGCAGCAAAGTAACAGCACAAGCTACCAGCTGAGACAGAAGAGGAAGTTAAGCTCTGGCCTCCAGGTCAGCTCTGGAGAGTTGTTGAAGGATTTTCAGCAGGGAATGATCTGTTTAAATCTGTAGCTCAGAAAACCATTTGCAGCAACAATGGATCAGAGAGAGGTCACAGGACCAACGGAGAAGTTACTTCAGTTTTCTAGGAAGTGATGACAGACTGAAACAAATGCTAATCAAACCCAGCACCCACAAAATCTCTTTCACCCCCAGTGAGTAGCTGCATCAGTGGCGTATCTCTCTATAGTACCCCAGAACATGTCATCCTTACCCAGAGTATTTTCTGGAGGGCCATCCCCCCAATGAGGTCCTAGCATACTGACTTCTGCAGTTTCTAGATGAAAATAAATTGAAGAGTTAATCTGACAGCAGGAGGCTTGAGACTAATGGTCTGAGAACAGTGGAAATGGGCCTGTCAGAGGGTCTGACGGAGCTCCTGGGCAGAAAAGTAAGATGCACATCTCCTCCCAGGAAGTTTCCTTCTTCTTGTTGAAGGGTGATTACCCACAGAAACATGATTCCCATAGAGACAATGTTACAATCAAACAAACCTCTTGTATGATTTATCTTGATACACATGATTCACTTCCTAAAAACTTTGAGCAAAATGGTTACAATCAGTTCCCTCCTGTCTGCCCCCTCCAAAGGAAAAAAGAATCAACCTTGAAATATAAATCCAAGTTTAGAGCTCAGCACAATGATACAATCAATCTTCCAGTTTTTCAAGTCTGCAATGCAGAAGGGACCAGGTCCTTCAAAATGGCAAAAAGCCAGCTCCTTGAAGAAGTATTCCACCAAGGCAGCAGGTAAATGGTGGCTGAGGTCACCCCAGGGCCCACTGCCCAGTCTCCTAAAACCAAGTCAGATATCTGACTCCAGAGCAACTCTGCTAGCCCTAGCTCTCCTATCTCCACCACACTGCACACCATCATCACACAGGTCAGGTCAGGCGTAATTCTGATTATGTGTCCCCTCCTACCTGGGCCCATCACTGGATTCAGCAAATCCTTCTAGGATTTAGCTCCTCCATTCCCTAAACTGCACTTTATACCTGAAATCCTTTTATTCTCACATTTCAGATACTTACTAATCAGAACAAACTCCCACATGACATCACATGATTTCACCCATAGACAGGAATGGTTAAGTGGAGAACTGTGCTTCAGGAAGGCCTTCATTCTGAGCAGCTGAGTGAAATACTCAGAAGGCCGCACCTTCTTTCTTCAGCTCACTGCCATCTACATTCACTGAGCAGAACATGTCCTAGTCACTGGCACCCCGTCTGTTCCAGGATTCTCTCAGTGATTCTTTCTGCCTGAACTGACACCTGCACTGAACAATGTCAGCCAGGATACCACCCTGCTCCAGTCCCTGCGGCTCCGATAACAAAGAGAGAGCTGCTTGGATGCTTCTTGGCCTGACTCAGGATCTGGGGGGGATGGATGAGGGAGAGGCCTTGTGTCAGTAAGGAGCGAACGTATCTGCCAGGCCCAAAACTGAGTTTCTGTCACACTTTCTATTCTCTTCTTTTCTTCCCCCATGGGTGACAAGGTGGTGAGAGAACCTCAGAGTATACAATGTGTGTGTGTGTGTGTGTGTGTGTGTGTGAGAGAGAGAGAGAGTGTATGTAGGTAATAAATGAAAATAAGTTAAAAAATAAATTTTCTTCTAACTTGTCACTGCCTTGCTAACTCTTAGCCTTCAATGCACAGCTTGGACATCAACTTCCCTAGGGAGCATCCATCTACAGTCCTGAAGTAGGTCATGGGACAGTCAGAAATCCCCCAGTACAGTACTGTGATCACCCCTCACCACTGAATTAGCAGGTACATGTTCTTTCTGTCTTTCCTGAAAGGATATTCTGACTCAGAAATTATTAGAAACCCAGAAGGTCATGCATCTTTCATTCCACCTGACCAAACTCCCCCATCCCACCTGACCCACCCTACCTAACCAAACTACCCACCCCACAGGGTCATGTCTCTTCTTCCATCCCATCAGACCCATCCCTACTGATCAAACCCCTAACTCCAGGACCAGATAAAAGGATACCACCAGCCTCAGCTGTGTGCTATGGCACCCGTCCAGATTTTGGCTAATAAACCTGTTTCTTTACTACTCTCTGATCTCTTCATTTCTTCCTTTCTCCAAAACCTAACATTTCCTGTTTCCACATCCTGAGCAGGAGCACAGAGCGCCCCACCCCACCCCCAACAGATTTCCACTGGCCTTAGCAGAACTAACTGCAAAATGAAACTCCTCTCCTACCTAAAACAGCCTTCCTCCATGTGCAAACCTGGCAAGTTTTAGCTACAGTCCCCAGTGATGAATAGGATCACTTGCTTTTCACAAGCTCTTCATGGAATAATCATGTTAAACCATATACACTCAATAACAAGCCGATGTCCAGAAGGGGGTCTGAAGTTTTCCAACTATCTTCTTATTCACTGAACAACCGGAACAGCTTTATCTTTGGGGTCAAGAGCTCTCCCCCAAATATTGTTTCCTTCAACATTATCTTTCAAAGAACAGACATGCAGTGAGATAATGTTGGCATCTTTGAAAAATTGTTTAAGAAGGAAGCTACACACAGGTGATGAGATCAATTGCACAGATGCCCTAGATGTTCCAATAAAATACAGTTGACCCTTGTACCAACCACATCCATCCCACCCTACCCAGTTGAAAACCTATGTATAACTTTTGATTCCCCAAATTTTATTCCTAAAAGCCACTACTGAGCTGATGGCTTACTGGAAATACTTGATGAACACTATTTTGGAAGTTATCTGTATGACAGGTGATATTCTTAAAGTAAGCTAGAGGAAATTGTGAAGAAAATCCTAAGAAAATATATTCATTGCACTGAATTTACTGATAACCTAAATTTATGTTTGTCATTATGCTTGAAGAAAATCTATGTATAAGTGAGCTTGTGCAGTTCAAAGGTCACAGTATGTGCTTCCACTTATTCATATCTCAGTAGGGACAGCAGCAATGCCTCTAGCAGACAAGAGGACCTTTCTCACCCTTTATTTTTGTAAGGCTAATAAAAACATCTAAATGTGTCATGATGTGCAGATTAGTTGGGATAAGGGTCCATTAACTCATTCTTACACAGAAGTCAAGGTGACATACTACAGCAGACTGGATGAAAAACAATGACCTTAGGAAAAAACTGGGTTCAAGGTCAATTAAAACCACTAGGATGTCTGTGGTGGAGAGAATAGTCTCCACCGAAAGGGCTTGAGCTCTAAGGTCTGTTAGGTACAATTAGGCCTAAGGTTCCAAAGGCTAAGTTTTCAAGAGTAACTGTATTCGAGATTTATGACCCAAATCTCCCAATCTGTGTATATAAGCAACTTTCCTTAAAAAAAAAAAAAAATAAAAAAAAAAACCACATAAAGAACAGAAGACAAGTGGCTAACCAGTGACATCTGCTTTAGGTCTAAGTCAGTCATTGTCATTTTAAATGGCCCACTGATTCTCATAAACTTCTGCCTCCTCCAAAACAACAGAAAGCTCTATTGTGAATACAAGCACATTTGAGCCTCCCAAGACTGGCACCAATTGTGGTTCAAACATTAGGTTTTGCACTCAGGAGCAGTTGAATGAAAACGCCCATTGAAGTAACATTAGTTCTGTTAGTTCATCCTTCCAAGAGTGTCCCCCACATTCCAGTTCAGTCACCTCCATCACTGTTTCCTCAGAAACCAGGAAACAGGTGAAGACCAGCAAAGCCCCTCATAACCAAAGCTGACTGGACCCAAGAGGAAGAAGAAAAGATGATCCTAAGTTCTTACAATGAACTTGAGAGAGAAAGGGTGAGGAATATCAGAACTGAGAAAGGCTCTGCCAATAAAGAGGGAATAAAAAGTAAATAAGCATGCACACAGAGAGAGAAAGGCCAGAAAGCATAAAGGATCTTTGAACAGCATGTCCAAAGTTGCCCTTGGTCTGTGGCTGCTTTACTGAAATGTGTCATAGCACAGTCTAGAAAGTGCCCAGTCCATCTTTAAGGACCAAGTCCAACATGGAGTATCTAGAGTCCAATCTGGTGAGAGCAGTACTTGCCAGCAAAACTAAACTAAAGCTCCTTGTCAGTCTCTCCAAAGTATGACATCATCCTTTTCCGCCTTCAGACACCTCTGGATACACAGTCCCTTTACCACCCCCACCCTCCCAGGCTTAAAGCAGAAAATTCATTCCAGACTTGGGCCTGAATGGGAGTTTCCTTTACTTGCACATTTCCTCCTTGACATATGGGGAAATAAATACTCTCTCCTCCCCATGGGGCAGCTGTAAAATAATAAACCTAGATACCCCCCAAATGGAGCTCAAATCTTCATTCCTCTCCCCAAATCCACATCCATCCTCCCACCCAAATCCAAACATTTTATAGCCAAGATGTCAAAATTAGAAAAATCTGAAATACTGACCAAACTTGAACAGTAAATGCAAGTATAAATCTCACTTTTCTTTACTCATCAATATAAATTTGCTGAGAGATTAACTCAAAGACAGTGGAGCCCAAGAGGCTGGATACAAAAACACACAGTAGCTCGTATCAATAGCCACTCACCATTTTTATTGCAGCCTGTGAAGCTAGTTGCCAGGAACTTTTTTTTCCTCATTCTGGATGTCAATTTAGATATAGTAATAAAAGAAAATATGACTGGCTGCTGAAGCCCATATGTTTCTCTTTTTCAGGACTACAAAATGCTCATTCAGAGTTGGTCTGGGCCCAGCAAGTAGCAGCCAGAGGGGAGCCAGGGAAATCAATGAAAACTCACTGTTTGGAAAATTTGTAAACAGAAAATCGGGGCTGTGTCTCTGGTTTTTTTTTCTCATGTAAAATCCCCAGTGTTAATCAGGTTGACCTTAGTTTTTATCTCAATTTCCCCTAAGATCCATCAGAATGCCCAGTTAACGATCTCTAGGCTACAAACCTCAGCTTCATCTTAAGACCTTTCAAAAGCATAAATGCAGTGGGCCATTCTATCCTTCTTGAATACTCCCTTATAAAACATTTTCCTGGCATTCTTCTTTTCTTACTGATGTGCTTCCTTTGCTGGCTCAGGTTCCCCTGAAGGTTCATGTCCTTCCTGGATTTTTACTACTTCCCTCTTTTTTTTTTCTCCCTAGACAGGATCACTTTCATTCCCATGCTTTATACAGCCAAGACCTAATCATCTTTCTTGAAACCTTTCCTCCAAGTCAGGCAATGACATTGCCATCAACAGCTCAACATCTTTAGACAGTTCAAAGACTTGCCACTCTACATCCAGAAGGTATGTCCTTTCCCTGCCCACACTAGTCTCCATCACATTAAATAACATTGCTACATACCCAGTGGCTCAAACACATCCCTGATTCTTCATTCCTCAAATTCCCAGAAACATGTTCTATCATTTGTACAGTCCAAACATATCCCAGATCTCTATCTCCTCAGCAGCCCTGATATCCATGGTTCCCAAGCTCTGCTGAGCATCAGATCACCAAAGGGGCTGGTTAAAACATAGTCTGCTGGGCCCACCTCTGGAGCTGCAATCAGGCTGAGAAACTGCATTCATTACTAGTTATTTCCCAGGTGGTTCTGCTGCTGCTGACCCTGAGACCACAGTTTGAGATCCATCCCCTACACTGAGTCATTATCTCTGCCCACCACTACACAGTGACACTCTAATTATTGGTTTTCTCACTATCTTACCTCCATCTAATTTATTGTCTAGTTAAGAGCCTCAGTAATCATTCTGAACATATCAGATTTTGTTGTTTCTCTATTTAAAAAACAAAATGCAGACTCCTTAGGTATACTACAGTGTAAGTGGTCTAGCTTGACCTCTCAGGCCCATCGTGCTCTAGCTTCATTGTGCTCATTTTTCCCCCTGAAAAAACACAAACTTCAAAAGGGTCTTTGCACATTGTGCTCAATCTACTTTGAAGCCCTGTCCCCTCACTCTTCATAAAACATCGCTTTCTTCTTTTAGGCCTTATCACTTCAAAAATGTTTCATGTAACTACCCTACATAGCTCCAGACCCATTCCAAATTCCCTGTAATTATACCCTTTCTGATAGTTTGTAGCTTGGCCACAATTACTGTGTACGTATACACTGACTTGTTTGTCTCTCTCACTGCCTAGATGAGTAACCAAGATATGTCTGTAGAATCTGCTATAAAACCAGTACAGGGTCTACTATGTAGAACCTACTGGTAAATTTTTATTGGGTAAATGAGTAGCTAAATGAAAGACTAAATAAATCCCACAATGGGAGAAGGCAATGACTTCCAAAATCTAGCCAAGATACTCTAGATCATTTGAATCAGTCTCTTTAAGATAAGCAAATTATCTCCCAAACAAGTCAAAACAATACCATATGAGAGCTGTGAGAAGGAAAAAAAAAAAAAATCACTGAACATAAATCACTGCCACCAAAACAGACCCACAGCAGAACCCTGAAATCTGGAAATGGCATGTCTTTTCCAGTACTTTTTTAAAAGATAATTAAATATCAGCCTTCACACCAGATGACACTTTACAAATACTTACAAATTAAACAGCTCATGGTATATGACAATATGTCAACACCCTTTCACGGGATGCACAGTCCTGCCTCAAAAAATGGCAAATATTCAAGTTTCAACTAATTCTCCACCACATGGATGATGGAAACCTCAACTCCAGGCACAACTCAGGGACTTGATCTCCACAGATACTTAGCAAATAAATGAAGCAAATTAGCAGAGAGTGTGAAAGATAATCCCCCGGCCCCCAAAACAGTGTCTGCCCTTCTCCAAGGCCTGCAAGAGACCTTACTCCACGTTTCCTCATTAAGCAAATATTTATTGAGGGAGAAATAAGTGAGATAATACCCTATGGGTTTTTTGCAGTAATATTCTGTAATCCCACCTCACTCATATATTCCTCCTAAAAAAGAAAATATGGTATCACTCTTCTAAAAGCTTAAAATTCCGAGTGCTCTCAACAGTCTTCAAGAAAAACTTCCTATCCTTTAGGGTAGCACATGAGGTGCTTTCTGCTTTTTCCCTGCTGCTGCTTAAACTTCCAGCTGGATTACTTACCAACTCTTCATATTCTCACCTCTAGCAATTGTGTCTTTTGTTTTCACTCATTTCAAGGCTCTTGCCCAGTAAGTCCTGCACTCACCATCTCACCCTAATAGTACTACTACTACTGTTCTTACTAAACTTTGTTTGGGGTAACATGTATCAAATGCCACTCTCTGGTGCCCCATCGCTCTTTTTAGCAGCTATGGAAGCTCAGGTATCATTTACTTAATGATGGGAATGTGTTAAGAAATGTATTGCAAGGTAAATTTGTGTTATGAGAGTGTAATAACACAAATCTAAGTGGTACAACCTCCTCTCCACCTGGGCTGTGTGGTGTAGCCCTCAGGGATCTCTATCATTTATGCACATCATTAAGTAGCACATGTCTGTAGTTGGTTTACTTGCTCTCTTCCTGATAACAATGACATCCGAGAGGGTCAATCTAGGCCATATTCACTTCCTACCCCAGTGCCCAGAACAGTGTCTGATGCAGAAGGGTTTTAAATAAATTAACAATATCCATAAGTTGAGAGGAACCCAAGTATCCATGGATGGATGGATGGACAAGCAAAGCATGATATATCTGGAGATACAGACAGACAACACATACACACACACATGATCATCACTCTGTCTTTAAAAAGGAAAGAAGTCCATGTGCATGGATTCATCAAGATGACACTGTGCTGAACAAAAGAAGCCAATCTCAAAAAGACATTATTATTTCATGATTCCACTTCTAAGAGATAATGTAAAGCAATCAAATTCTTAGAAAAAGTAGAACGTTGTTGCCAGAAACTGGGGGGAGGGGAAATATGGAATTGCTTTTTAATAGTTATAAAGTTTCTTTCTTTCTCTCTCTCTTTTTTTTTTTTTTTGAGTCTAGACTAGATCTTGCTATTTTTGCCTGCGAAACCACAGGCTCTCGTTGCCCGGGGTACCACAGACTCAAGCAATCCCCAGCCTCAGCTTCCCAGGTAGCTGGGATGACAGGCATGCGCCACCACGCCCAGCTATTTTTTTGGAACTAGGTCTCGCTACGGGCCCCAGGCGGGACTCGAACCACAATCCCTAGCCCTGGCCGCTTCATAGGCTGAAGCTTACAAGCACGAGCCACCGTGCCTGGCCTTATAAAGTTTCATTTTTGCAAGAAGAAATAGTTTTGGAGATCTGTGTACAACAAAGACCATACAGCTAACACCATACTGCATACTTAAAAATGGTGAAGACAGCAAACTTTGTTGTGCTTTTTAACTACAATGAAAAGAAAATGAATGAAAGAATTTAAGGTAGCAAACTATTACCACATCCCAGCAACAACTGAAGTCTAAGTAAGCATCTTTCAATTTCTAGGAAAGACTATCAAAATTTCTGTTTTCCCATTAAGTTTTATCTAACTTCAGCAGGGTGCGGTGGTGTAGTGGCTTGTGTCTGTAATCTAAGCTCTGAGAGGCCAGGAATAGCTTGATTTCTCAGGTTCGAGACTACCTCAGGCAACATAGTGAGACCTGGTCTCAAAAAAGCAGCTGGGCACAGTGGTGGGCGCCTATAATCCCACCTACCTGGGAGGCTGAGGTTGGGGAGCACTTGAGTCCTTGGGATTGGGACTACCACAGGCAACATAGCAAGACCTAGTCTCAAAAAAAAAAAAAAAGTTATCTAACTTGAATGAATATTGCCACAAAAGGAAGAAGGTTCCAAAACAAACCAGAAGATACCAGCCACCAACATATGGCCCTGTACGGCATGGCCTGTTTACAAGAAAACCAAAGGGAGAGGGAGAAAATGATGCTCCTGGAGTAAAAAAATGAAACCAACCATCACAAGTGTAGTTCTCCCAAGCCTCCTCCCTAGAGAGAGTCGCATGTGAACCATAAATCATCATGTTGACCTTGGCATCCAACAACCAAGATACAAGATCTCGGGCCTTGCAGAATGCCCACACTGGAAAGACTCTGGCTTTATACTGAGCAGAGCAGCCTGAATATCATTAGAGGACAGAGACCTAAAAATGGGACTTAGGTGACAGCCACAGGTCACTTACCTTAGCACAAATTTCATTCCTTAAAGAGCTTCATCTAAGACTACCAGAAGGTCACTTCTTACCAAATCTAGCTGAGTCAGAGAAACTGCTACTATAATGATGGGCAGTATTTTTCCAAATGGTTGTAATGTGGAGATCGTGTAAATCAAAATTGTAACTCTGTGAAAAACTGAAGATTCTCACTTTCCAAGTACATTCAAAAGGAGCACCAGGTAGACTGAGAAAAGAACTAGACATCAGGCCGGGCATGGTGGCACATGTCTGTAAGCGGCAGCCTAGGAAGCCATTGCCAGAGCCAGGGATCACGATTCAAGTCCTGCTGGGGGCACATAGCAAGACCTAGTTCCAAAAAAATATAGCTAGGCATGGTGGTGCACAGCTGTAATCCCAGCTACCTGGGAAGCTGAGGCTGGGGATTGCTTGAGTCCGTGGTACCCCAGGAAACATGGGCCTGCAGTTCCACAGGCAAAAATAGCAAGACCTAGTCTAAAAAAGAAAAAAAAAAAAAGAACTAGACATCAAATGCATTCACATTGTCCTCCTCACATTTTCCTATGTAGTTTTCAGGGAGAATAGGACAACTTTGCATCTTTTCTCTGCCGGTAACTTAATAGGAAGGGTGACTACTGCTAAAAGAAGCAAAGGAGACACTCATTCTTCAAACATTTACAAAGAACCATGGAACCGCACGCAGAGCGAGCTGAGTGCTAGGGACACAGTGGTTCCCACCTTTGGGACATCGACAGTCCTGGCAATGAACCCAACTCTCCTGAGGATGCCTTTCCCACTCTATGTTAGTCAGCCATTACTAATCAACCCCAAAACCTTGCTGCCAATAGTTATTTTCCTAGAGAAGAAACGTTCACCAGCAGACCACTAATCTGAGTTAGGGACACAGATGACACCCAGGAAAGCAGTGATGCTGCTGCAGCTTCTCTGGGTCCACAGAAACTGTTCAACACACTTCTCACCTGTTTAATTCCACTAATCTCTTTGGTCAAACCTGATAAAAATATTTTTCATCTACTTTGTGGTCCTCCCCCTTAAGAGTCCTAGCTGCACTGAAATACATTCTGCTATTTAGAGAAAAGATCTTTAGATTGTAAATACTCAGCTCATAATGATAGAGAATCCCCACAGCAGGACAGGAGGCTGAAAATTATGGGCAGCATTTACTGTCCTGCATGCACACTTATGTTGCCTAAGTAGTGTGTGTGTGAGTGTGACTGTCTGTGTGTGTCTTTAATACATACCACTTTAACAATTGCCCTCTTTGTCCCTATGAACAAAAGCACAGGGTTTCTTTAAAATTAACTGGAGGAAAGGCTCAAAATGGTATCAAATGCTTATATTTTTTTTCCTGAATAATAGGTAATACAATACACAGGCACGCTGTCTTCTGTTGATTCAATTATCTCCATATTTAGAAGGGACTTTTTTCTTCTTTTATTTGGAAAATCACTTTCACCTTTCTATCTGGATAGAGCAATACAGGTTGGAACATTCCTGGGGTTTAAGGTAACAGCTTATGCATCTACCACTAATTCACTCATTCATTCAAGTGCCACCTTCCCTCCACCTTCCTTGTCACACCCAGGCTGAGTCAGACCTTCCCTGAAGCTTCTCAGAGCATTTGTGGGACTTGAGCAAAGCTTTTATCTTGCCCCCACTCCCAAACTCCTAGATTACCTGTCTATCTACCCTTTGAGTCCGTGGGAAGAAAACCAGAACAAAGACCTCTTTTCTTTTTTTGCAAGAGAACCTCCTGAGTTCTGCAACCCAGTATGTGGGTGCTCAATAAAATACTAACAAATGGTCACATTTTTATTGGTTACTATAGTATATGTAATCAGGTGCTGAAAATCTTCCCCTCCAGGAAGAATTCTGGGTAGTTGCAGAAAACACAGACAGAGGCCGGGCAAAGAGTGTGCGTGTGTACACAACATGGAATGTGTATGTGTTGGTGCTGAGGGGAGGCAGACAAGTGTCATACAGAAAGGTTCAGATAATCTTTAAGGTTCCTCCCATTCCTGAGAGTCTGAAGGAGGCAGAGGGTACCCTCCCACTTCCTAACTGGGAAAGCTGGAAGGCAGCCTTCAGCTAAATCTCCACCATTCCAAGCAGGAATGCTTGGTCATGGGTAGGAATGTTATCTCAAACACCCAACCAGCCTGCAGGAAGAGATTACTACAGACATAACTTTGCTTCCTTTTTATTCCTCAACAAGGTCTAGTCAAAGCTATGCAATTTGTTGGGAGTGGTGGAGGGGCTACAAGGAGATATTCTTTGTAAAAATGCATAAAAACAGTTCCTGGCAAATGTAAGCACTCAATATGCCTCTTCTATTTTGTCAAAACAAAGGTACACTATGACATTCCAGTGACAGTCATTTTCCTCTTCCTCTGCAGAGACCATTTATCATTTAGTCACACATACCAATGAAAAGACCTGGGAAATCACAATCCTAAAACAAACTGAAGAAGGACAATCTCCTTGGTAAGTTTAGGGCAATGTCTTTGCTTATGTGGCTGCAGCAAAATAATGAGGTACTGCTCCCTTCACCCCCACTAGAAATCACTTGGGGTGTACTCCCTACCTGCGATTCTACCTCCAACAATGTAGAGGAGTGGGCAGGAGGAAGTAGACATGGGGAAATGCAAACATGTTCCCATCTTGTCTAAACTGGAAGGCTTTTCCACTCAAGAAACAAAATCAAGAGTACAATAGAAGTGAGAGCACATTCAGAGTCCATGTGTGGCCTTTGCAGCTTAGCCCTGGCTAAGCCTCCTTTGACGAATTCCTGAACAGCACAAGCAGAGAGATTTGCTGGTAAATATGCATGATAAGCAGGACCTAACTCATTCTAGGGGAATCATGATTTTTTTTAAGTGAATACAGTTAGATTCAGGATTTCCCAAATCTGAAGCAATGCTCTCTCACTCAAGAAAATATTTCACAGTGATTTCCAGTTTCGAGGATGCTACTTCCTCTTTTGAAAACCTAATAAGAGCTATGAACCCAGAAGAAAGAACGTAGATCAAGCTAGCCTGTTCCAGAGGGTTACTAGGGCTCTGAACCAGGAAAGGTAGCATGACAAGTACAGGCTCACTTCTCTATAGGTAGCCCCCCTTTTGCTGGAAAGACAGCCATCCTCTTTCCTTAATTAGCAGCTACCTGATTTATAGACTCCTGTCTTTTCCAAGAAATCCAATTCTCTGATATTAGTCTACCTTTAGGCTCCACAGGACATGGATTAGAAGTCCCCAAGCTAATAAACACACCAAAACCGCACCTCGGTTACATGATGTTATTCCCAAAGCACCAATGATGAAAAATTATTTTACTACTTGCAAACAGTCACAGAAGTCAGAACAAGAAGGCAGTCAAGAGAAGGCCAGCACAGGCTGCAGAGCAGAGGATTCCTCTGATGAATACAGCAGAATGACTCACAATTAATCTAATTAGTTTACCCAACACGTAAGCTGAGGCTTCTGAAGAGCTGGCGCAGGACCCTTTCAAAGGAATCCATGTTCTTAGTTGGTTTAAACACAGCAACTCCTTCCATTTGACATACTTTCCTAGAGCCACATTAGCTGATTTAATTCATGGGTAACAAGCTAGCGGGAGTTGAGAAATCCAGTCCTAGAAAAAGTTTTCAACTGAATTCACAAGTCAGACTCTATTAAATATGGAGTGTGTTCAAGATCCCTTTCAATGTCAAAAAAAAGAGGGGGGTGGTATTTCACTCTCTTTCATGGTTCCTCCTGAGTCCTTTTTGGGCATTTCACAAATTCAAGTGAATGAAAGTTTTCAGGAGACAGGACTGGTTTTCTGCACCTGGGCTGCACCCAAGAACTCCAGGTCAGCCATGTTAGTAGCCCCACTTCCCAACTGAAGTACAAGGGGCTTGTCCATGGCTGGTTCATGGAGCTCCTTTGTCAACAAGAACCAAGATGAAACCATGATTTAAGGAGCTGTGCAAGAAAAGGTACACCCAAAGAATGAGAGAGGTTGGTTTATGAAGAAGTTCAGTCCATACCCCCTTGAGGTGGACTTGAGGTAAAGGGCAGAAGTTAAGGAACAAGAAAAGGTAAGGCAACCCCTGCAGCCTTCATATTTCTTATAGCGAACAACTTAGAAAGGATCAAAAAAGTGAGGCATGGTGGTACGCACTTTCAATGCCAACCTGAGAGGCTGAGGCTAGCGATCACTTGAGTCATGGCGATCACTTGAGACCACCCCATGCGAGAGAGAAGAGAGAAGAGGAGAAAGGGGGGGGGGTGAAAAAGAAAGAAAATCAAAAAATTAATTATGTTGACCCCAAGTTTAGTTTGTCAGGTTCCTCGGGAGGTCTTCACATCTCCCTATACTCTTCTTCCCAACTTCGCTGGAACTGTTATAGTGTGAGGTCACCCAGAGAGCTTCCAGACTGTCCTTCCCCATTCAATCTACTCTGTGAAGTTGATGTAGTCACTTCCCATGCAGACCTCTTCCTTGGCCCCCAATCTGCAAAACATCTCAGTTCAGACACCACTGGGCCTTACGTTTCGGGCTCCAGATTTCCACAAGATGCTCAAGTAAGGAGAGTTAACAAGGCAGAAACAAAACTTAGATGCTTTCTGGATTTTTTAAGTACATTAAGTTAGTATTTATCCCTTCACTACTTCCAAAATGAATGAGATGACGCAAAATGCAGAGCCTAAAAATTAAACAATTGAAACAAAGACACAAAGGTGGAAGGAGAATTTAAAGCCCTAAATAAAGGAAAACTTCTTGAAGAGTCAAGAAAACTTACGAGTTTTCTGGAAGACAAGGAGGAGATGAAAACCATATCATATGTTAAAGCTCTCATAAGCTAACACAAGGAAACAGACAGGGAAAAAATATGCCTAACTCAACTTAGACAGAAGCTTATAATAAGGAAAATACACCTTAAAGAAGAAATAAAAGAATTAGTGTCCTCAAAGACAGTTGTCAGTTTTAAAATTTTAAAAACAATTCTCTAACCATTCCCCCTCCACTCCAAGTGCTGATTAAAACCTAAGGTGACAAACCTTACCTGTAGAGAAGTCACTTTAAGACAAGACATACATACCTCCAGGCACCAGACTTCTAGTCACCTGATGTGACCCCAGGATGCCACATGTTGAGGATTTATGGAATGTGAACCATCTTATCGGAATCAATAAGCTAATTCAAAAAGTTGAGAGCCTGTCAGTCCCAGGCAAAAGTCCCCCTAGTCTGAAGAAAGGCAGGGTGGAGTTTCCTGAAAAATGCAAACAGCCTACAGACACCTGAGCTGTGTCATGATCCAGCTGTGTCCTTCATACAACACTCACTGGGCAGTCAGTGCTCCCTGTAGACTTTTAACCTTCTTTAGACTAATCATTTCACTAATTAAGGTTACTTTAATTCTATCTTTCCAGTTGGTAGATGTATTTCTTGGCTGATGTCAGGAGACATTTCTCAGTTTAATGTCATCCATAAACCTCAGAAGCAACAGCAGCCTTAATCATGATGCTGAGGGTTTTCAGCTGTGCTCAAGTCTTAGCATTCACCCTTAATACTCTATTTAGCAGAGACATAAAGTAGAGCAGACTCACTGGGCTCTTTCCATGTGAAAGTGCACATGGTTCCCCACCCACCCACCTATCCCCAGCAGGTCCCAGTGCCTGCAGGTTGCAATTGTAGTCTTGGAGCAGCTGAGTGTCTGCCATTCTATTAAATGCCCAGTGACACCAGCAATGCTGGCCCACAGGTCCTGACTTCACAACAGGTGACAAGGGGGTGCCCGCTGCTTTTTCTTTTAATTCTATTGTGCTGAATTCTGAGTGAGCACGGTGAAAGAAAAACTAAGCTTATGATACCAATGAATCAAAGCCAAGCAGTGCTCCCTAATTTAGGGGAAGGGTACCTTCATTCATATAACAAAGGTGAGAAAATAAGAATGCATTTTGACATGGGAAGAGTAAGAGGTTACCCAAATGGAAAGAACCTACCATAAAGAACATACACACAACACACATATGCCAGGAGTGAGAAGCTGGCTCAGAGGTAGCTGGGGGAGTGTATTTGTGCTACCCAAGTCTGGGCTGGTGGCCCATAGCACAGGGTGAGTGTTCAGGAAGAATTTAGGGCAAGCAGTGGGGGGGTCAACTTTGTGTGACCTCCTAAGCCTGCAAGGGGGTTGTTGAGCTGCCATGTGTAAATGACAAGTGGCCATCACTATCAAATAGTGAGCAGTGAAAGACAAGATACCTATCAAAGTCAAAGCTAGAACAGGGATATCAGGGGAAAGCTCACTGTACTCAGGCTCCCTGGGAGGGGACAGGGCAGACTAGGGAATGTTTCTTAATGCAGTGGAAATGAGCATTGCCCTTATAATCTAAGACATATGGCCTAGACCACTTCTGCTACTCCAGCTGCAAATTTAAGAAACCAGCAAGTTTCTGCTTCAGTTTCCTCATCTGTAAAGCAGAGATAATAATGGGACCCACCTCATACAGTTACTGAGAGGATTGAAATAATTACTGTTTACAGTACTGACAGATAGGAAGCCTTCTAATTATGGGAGTTTTCCTTTTTACCTTCACTCCTCCTTTTCTCCTCGAGTTAATAAAGTGATAGAATACACTAGCTCCTAAGTCTCAGTCCCCCAGAACCCTCTGTAATTCAGTGTTACTTTTCCATCCCCACTAAAACCTGGCTGCTATTTGTCTGACGCTAAAGCAAACAGGTCAGAGCAAAGTCTTAAATATGTAGGCAAACCTAAACATGATAAAAATAAAGGTTATTTGGGAGCATTTATAGACAGCACATCCACCTGGTGAGAGCCATTTATTACAACAATGCCAAGTAAATATTCTGTTGCTGGCAGCTGGCAAATATCTGAAAGAAAGATGGAGAATGTCCACTAAGAAAACAAATGCATCTACCAGAGACTGACAGGAAGAGGTTTAAACAACGATGAGTAGGTGGGGGTGGGTAAATCAGGTAAAAGTAGTCACAGTATGGAGGACAGAACTGGACTTTCAGTGGGGAACTTAATATAATATATGCAGTAATCATGAGGCATATTTACAACTTAGAGAATGTTGCCATGTAATATTATTTCAATGTTTTTTTACATTGTGACTATGTAAAATATGTGAATATGTAAAAACTTATTTCTAAATAAGCTGGCTTTAAAGTTCAGGCAGAAAAGGATATGCCTACAATATAGACTTCCTCTAGGAAGTCTAGATTCTTTAAGTCCTTTCCTTTGCATGTTTGTCTGTCTCTACATTGAAAATGTCAACCACTGTCATCAGAAAAAGATCAAACTAAAAAGAAAACCCAGAATGATTTAACACATAATTTAAAAAATTACATTGGACTCAGTATTTACTAACTCTTTCCCTTCAAGATTCACCAGGATTTACTTGAGCAAAATTCATTCCAGGTTTTACATTCTTTGGTTTTTCATGCCCATTCTGGGTGGAAGGAAGAGCTGAAAGGCAAGAAGTCAGGAAAGGAACTGGCTGCCCTCCAAACAAGTGAGCTCTCTTTCATGTTTATTTGGAAATTCAAGGCATCATGTTTTAAAAAATATTACTACCTCCGGTTTCGCCCAAATAACCTTTAAAAAAAAAAAAACCGTTTTCTGGGTCGAGATCTAAAGATGGTAGAATGCTGGTGCTATGAATGCCTACAAGCCTGCCTTTGTCCTCATCTCTTTGCGGGCCTGCTAGCTGGTTAGCAGTGGGGCCCTGGGCAGAGTGCCCAGCCCCTCACCCGCAAGCTGCGTCGCTGGCCTCAGCAGCCTTTGCTATTCGGAACATGTCTAGCCAGATGGGTTGCAAGCCAAGAGTCCTCACCCTGACATCCTTCTGTCCATTCTATCTGCAGTCTTATAGACCCAGCTATACACTGGCACTGAAAATACCTCATAATTAGAAAAGCAACTTGACCAGAGCAAGCAGCGCTCCAGGGAGCAGAGCCAGTCTGCAGAGGCCTGGTCTAGGGGTGAACCCAGTAGAAGTCATCCATTCCAGTCACCTCAGGGCAGGCGGCAGGCATAGCCAGGATGGGGGAAGGAGAACCATCCCTGCGCTCTGAGCAAAACTTCAGGTCACCCATTTTGCAAATCTAAGTACAGTTTATTTTCTTTTAAGCATTCTCACACTGAGAAAGATAACTAAGTTCACTGAGCACAAAATTATTTTCAAACTCAAAACATGGGAGGAGATAGACTCAGCTCATTCAGTCTTTTACTGAGTTCTCGAAAGTTGATTGGGGTTCAGTGGACTGGGGTCCACTGAAGGAAAGCAGCACAACTAAACACAAACCTTCATAAACTAGGGGCTTCTCCTCTCCTGACTGTTTTCACTGAGTCATGCAAAGGAAATTTCAGGCACTGGCAGCAACAGAGGTGGAACCTTACAGAGATCTGCCAGCTGTTTCCTTAAATAATGCAAATCTCCTTACACCCTGGCAAACATTTCAAATTAACTGTCTTCAGTCATTTCTTAAGAAAAGGACCAAAGGCACTTAAAAGGGAGGGTGGGGAATTCCAAAAGCTACCTCAACAGTAAGACTAAATAAAACCTCTCTCCAAAAAGATATAAACCTTAGGAAGGAAGTTTCCACATTGGAATATTAATCACCCAACAAGTCTCCTCAATTAAAGAGACAGCACACATTTTGGGGGGGAAAGGGGGAAAAATGTGTTAGGAATTAAAATTAAAATTCCTGATTTATTACGGGTGTGCTCCTCAATTTACATTCTTATGGTCACAAACATAAATTTTTTTAAAACTCATGTTTTGCAATCACCTTGGCTACTTGCCCAGGGGAAAATATGGGTGGAATAAGGAAAAAGATGCCTGAAGTTTAGAAATTATCCTAGTCTCCTAACCACTGGAGAGCTCTTAGGTCTCATGTCTTGGAGAATATAACCTTCTCATATAAAAGCAGTTAAATAAAATTTTATGAGAGTCTTACAAATAGGAAGCCTTGGCTGACACTACTTTAAAGGGCACTAAATATCTCTGGGACTTTGAAACTTATTTGGACACACCCAAAATGAAAGAGGTGGACAGAATGAGACAGAAGGATTTTACCCTTTACCTTGATGTCTTATTTTTCATGTGCAAAGTATAGAATCACAAATCATCAGCTTTCAAGTAGCATGGGTATAGGACTTTTTCATATATAGTAGATACAAAGTGAAAACAGTGTATCAGGAGTTTGGTAGTTGGCCAATGCCTCCTGGAACAAAATGTATCCAGTGCACAGTGAAGGTGAGGGTGGAAGAGCAGTGTCTTCAGTAACACCTTGGAGGCAAATTTCCCAACTACAGGTCCTCTGCCTGTCTAAGATTATGACAAACCCATAGCAGTTTGGCCTCTTTCCTCCCCATTTCCATTGGGGAATCATTGCCTAAGTCGGCTATTAGGTGTATCTTATCTCTTAGGTGTGGGAATGGGGTTTGATGGCTAATGATTTACAGCTTCACTATATAACCTGGGCACACACACAACCCCCTCCTTGAGGATGGGAGGAGGGGCCCTAATACGAATTGGATGGGTAGGAGTGGAGCCTGGGGCTAAGATGCTTTTATGAACCTCTGTCCAACTTCCTCCTGTCAGTTCCACATTCTACAAGCACTTCAGAGGAGTTAAAGCTTCCAATCTCGACCCTTTGTTTCTTTTCTATTAATTTGTCATTCATTTACATGTCTGCATAACTCTGGGGTGATACTTTTATTCCTTAGTATGTGATATGCTCCACATACCCTCCACCAAATCTCCCATGCCAATGTCCTGTCTCCTTATTTCCTCCTCCCTCCTCCTTCCACAACACCCCTCCCCATTCTCTCTAGTAACCACTACATTTTTCACAACCACTATATTTTTCACAAAGTCTAGGAATAATTTTCACTGTCCTTTGCTAGCATTTGTTTTTTAATTCTTTATGTCACAGTAAGTGATATCACCAGGATTTGTCTTTCACTCTGACTTATTTCACTGAATATTGTCACTTTAAAGTCCATTCATTTTGCCCCAAAAGACACTATTTCATGAAGCTCTATGAAGTGAATGGGTTGACTTCTCACTGCCTCTCTCCAGCTGTTTCTCCTCCACCAAGTTAGGGATCCCCTTCCTTCCAAATATCTTGTAGTTGCTTTTTGCTGCTAAGGTCTTCTACTCGCCCATCTTTGTGGGACTGAGATAATTTTTAATCCCTTTGCCTTCTCATTGTAGAGGTGTTTTAGAAGAACTAGAGATAGTCACAGATTCCATCCACCATGTTTTACCAGAAGTCATTGTGATTACTTTTTATTTGCCTGTCTCCCCTGCCAAATTCTAAAGTCCAAAAGAATAGAGATCTTATATTACATACACACAAATACACAGAGCACAGTCCAGGCACAAGGTGGATATTCTAACATTTCTTGACTACATGAATAATTTTAAAAGGATAAACATCACAGGGCTTTAAGCTTTTGAAGGAGTTTCAGGGTGACCAGGTTTCTATGTCTCCATTTTCTAAGGGAACCAAAGTTAAACTTCCAAATGAATAATCTAATATGCTTTCAAAAATCCCCATACTCATAGTTTTCAAACTTCTGACAGCAACCAGAGTACAGAATAAAGTACTGCATAAAACAATTCACTGTGCATTCTCATGAAAAATAAACTCTATATCACAGTGCTTTCCACTAACATGTAGGATGGCCTCCAATATCCCCTACTGTTTAGTGCAGCTCCTAAAAAATGCTCACTGTGATTCCCTAAACTGAATTCAGAAATGAGTTATGACCTACAATTTGAAAACTTTTATTCATCCTGTCAAGTCTCAGTCTGGACATTATCTCCTCAAGAAACTGTCATTCTGCCTCCCTGAATTAGGACTATGTGTTCCCTTCGTACCCAAGGTACGTTCCTCCTACAATATTCTATGACCTCATAGACTGGGATCTGTGGGATGGTCTGGAGATAAGAGGGACAACAAAAAATTTGAACACAAACACGCACATGTACAAAAACCTATAGATGCACGTCCTAATAGCATAACAAGAGCCAATAAGTGGAAACAACCCGAGTGTCCACTAGTAGATGAATGGATCAATGAAATATGATGTATCCATACAGTGGGATGGTATTTGGACATGAAAAGGAATGCTTTTGTGAATGTGAATGAACAGCTACAACATGAATGAACCTTGAAAACATTATGCTAACTGAAACATGCCAGCAAAGGCAAACTCTAGTATGATTCTACTCATAGGAAGTACTGAAACAGGGACATATATAAAAACAGGAAACAGAATGGTGGTTTCCACAGGCAGCAGTAAGGCAGGAATACAGAATTACTGTTTAATGGTATCGTTTGGGGTGATGCAGTTATGGAAAGTGTCAGTGGTGATGGGTTGTGTTATAAGCATATTTCATTCACTCCATTGAATGATGCTCTTAAGACATTAAATCTTGCAATGGTTAAGTCTTATGTAGTGTCTATTTAATCATATATTTAAGTTAAAAAAAAAAGATATTTTTAACAGCAGGAACATTTAGTGGGTCAGTGAATATGACCAAGACAGGGGTAGACACAGGCCAGTCCTACAAGCCAGCACCCTACACAAGGGATTCCCAAGAACCCAGGAGAGAAGCACCATACAGTTTCTACTGTGTATTTTGTTCATGCAAACCTACAGAGACCACCTACAACAAAAATTTACAGTAAGAAATAATCAACAATCAATTCAGTCCCACTGAATGCAGCTCACTAAATAACATCTAAAATGCAAGGTTGAAAAAGAGGTGGAAGGCAACCATTCTGGAAACAGTATGCTGGAAACAGGTCATGCTAGAGAAGAGTGAGCACCAATTCCCTCATTAACATGCCCCTTATTTTAAGTAACAAAGCCCCCAAATCTGTACCAGTGAACACAATGATAATGTTAAGAGGGCAGCTCCATAATTCAACAGGAAAATAATTTTTTACATTATTTTACCTTCTGCAAAGCAAAGAAATGAGATTTTTAGAATAAAAAGAAAGTTCTTCATGTATTATTCACTCAACTAGCTGGGTCCTGTTCTCCTAAAATACTAAAAGCTCCACTTCCCACCATTCTGACGATATTCCTGGAAGGAGGTTTTCCATCTGCACACAGCTAACTAAAATAGCAAACCTAGGGATGGTTTAAAAGCATTAACACTAACACTCATGTCTCTGGATACCAAGTTCCCACACAGAGAACACTTCTTTAAAATGCGCCTGAATCTTTCCCCAATAAGACTGAGAGAGGACTCAGTCCTCTGACATCAGGACAGCAGGGGGAGAATGCTGTTTAGAGTGAGATTCAGAAATACCACAGTCTAACCATCAATAAACAGAGAACCAAAAGGCTTCTCACATCTCCACTAAAACTCAAAGCAGCAGCCCCACCAGATGCCCCATTTCAAGTTTAATCCCATCAAAGTAGTAAAACATGGAGCCTATCCAGGCAGAGGGAAACTCAAAGGGTCTCAGCAACTGCTTGGTCCTGGCCTCACAGATAGAAGTCTTAAGTTTAAAGCAATAAAATTGTGAAAAATACTAAGCTGAACATACATTCTTTAATATACTGAAAATTCTGAATCTTGGAATTTTAGATCAAAGGAAGCACCTTACTACTTGAATATCTTCTAGGATACCCACATTAAGAGGTCAAGCAACCTATATTTGAACTTGTCCAGCTCCAAGGAACTCCATCGCCACCCTCCACTCCACACACAGATCAGCACATTCTATTACAAGGCAGTTCTGACTACTGGGAAGATTTTTCTAAGTTTCAAGTCAGTTTTCATTCCCCTGTAGTTTTATGCATTGCCTCAGGGTCCAGACCATGGATAATCTACATATTCTTCTCTATGACAGTCCCTCCTATTATGTGAGGGCTGCTCAGCCTTGTGGAGAAGACAGTCTCATAATATAAACTCAGTGAGATTAATGCACCAAAAGAAACTCCCCTTACCCCCACCCTGCCTCAATACTTGCGTAAAGCAGAGTAGTCTGAGATAACCTTGGCAAGCTATAAGCTGATCCAACTTTTTTCTCAAACCAAATTCCGGGAGGAGGAGATCCCTGAAAAAAGGGGCTCTCCTCTCCCATGACTTTATCACTTCCCAAGTCACTTGTCTTCTTTAAAATATAGTTCATTGGGTGATTACCCTGAAGAGAGGCAGAGATGGTAGAGGAGACGGCCAAGGCGCACGCTGTTTGGCCTGACATAATGTGATCTTTGGGGAGATCATCGACAAGGAACCCCTAGAAAAATCATTTATGAGCATGACCAGTGAGTGCCTTGCTTCCCAGAATATATTCTGGGTGCCTTGGGAAGCAGCGCCTTGCTTCCCAGGAAATATTCCCAGAATATTTCCCCCTATTTCAGGGATACATACATATATATATTTGTCCCAGATTTCTGTAACAGAAGACCATGATGAAAGCCTTCCTGAACATTTAACGGTCATTGGGAAGAAATATGAGGCTGATGATGTTTTAGAATTGGGCAATGTTTAAGTATTCAAATTCCAGCGAGCTAAACAGTAAACCTAATTTTCCCTGTATATGGAGGAAATAATGCTAAAAAGTCATCCATAATAAAATACCTTATTAGATGGGTTAGAAAAAAATACACCAAGATGGTACCTGGTAATTATTTGACAAATGAAACAGTTCCATAATCTTCCTGAAAGTAGGAAGGACAAATATCTCTTCTTGACATTTTTTTCTAATCAGCTAATTTGTAACATGTCAAAAGCAGAAATGACAACAGTCCAAAGGGACATGCAAATTTTAATATACAGTTCCTTTGTGTAAAAGAGAAAACACTGAAATAAATAAGTTGTCAACTTTTCTCTGAGTTCCTTAGAACACTGGTGTCCTAAGAGATGTTAATTGGTGCTACATGAAATAAATGATGCATTCTAGAATGAAGGTTAAGAGATGAGGAGAGGCCTGTTTTAGTTTGGGAATGCACAGTGAAGAGACAAGTGGGTGCACTAAACACTTAGGGCCTAGAATAACCATGCATAACTGGGGAGCAGAATCTAATTCCCCCATTGTGGAAACATATTAAATAGTCAAACAAAGTTTCTTCAGATTTGTAAATCAAAAAAGGCTGCTAGTTAGCTGGGCATGGTGGCGTGCACCTGTAATCCCAGCACTGAGAGGCTGAGGCCATGGATCGTTTGAGTCCATGGGTTTGAGACAACCCCAGGCAACATAGCAAGACCTAGTCTCTAAAAAAAATAGCCAGCATGGAGCTGGGCACAGTGGCTCGTGCCTGTAAGTTTCAGCCTATGAAGTGGCTGGTGCTAGGGATCGCAGTTCGAGTCCCGCCTAGGGCACATAGTGAGACATAGTTCCAAAAATATATAGCTAGGTGTGGTGGCACGTGCCTGTAATCCCAGCTACCTGGGAAGCTTAGGCTGGGGATTGCTTGAGTCTGTGGTACCCCAGGGCAACGTGAGCCTGCGATTCCACAGGCAAAAATAGTGAGACCTAGTCTAAAAAAAAAAAAAAAAAAAAAAAAAAAAAAAAAAAAAAA
>PVHY01003863.1:0-101536 GCA_004024945.1 Uropsilus gracilis
TTGCCTCTGCTCTCTCATAACTTCAGAAACCCTTCATGCCTTGAACCTATGTTATTACTTCTTTCTGCAAATCCTTTGTTATTGATTCCCTGACTCAAACAAGAGCCCATCAGATATTTGGAATGTCCTATTTAGATATCACTGTAGGTCATGAATTTTTGCTCACCCCAAAGTTATTTATGTTGGACATAACTACCTGTGTTGGACTCTCCTCTGGCAGAGAGCTAAGCTTTATGACAGGAACCACATCACCTAAAGATTTTGAGAATTAAGTGCTTGACTATAGCTGTTCATTTAGAAAAGTTTATGGGCATATAGGGAGTTCCAATTAATATAAGTACCATTTGTCCATGATAAGGAAGTCATCACAAAAGATACTTAAACACACTGGGTAATATAATTATGACTCTAAAAGGTGAGTATTGTCATCATTCCCATTCTATGGTGACAGATATTGAGTCTCTAAGCTTACTCTGGGGTTCACACTTAAAAAAACAGACCAGGTACTCAGACTCCCTTGACATTTTTGCTACGCTAAACCAGAAGTTTCTTTTGCACATGTTTATTTTATTTAAAAATCTCTGCTCCCTCTCTACCTGAAATAAATAGAATGCTTGAAAGTCCCCACTACTGTCAACATTAGAGTCATGTCAAATGCTGTCACTTAGCCAGAAAGCTGCTTTGGAGTCACTGTGTAATATTAAACAACATGACAAGCTTTCCTCCACAGTGGCAGTATTAAAGCCAGGAGCATGTGGCTTGTGCAAAACCCAAAGCCATTAGCGGAAATCCCAAGACTAGAAGGCTGAAGTATTAAGCACCAAACCCAATACAGTCTCTGTTCCAGAGAGCAGAGGCCACTTTGCACAGGCAAGTCATTTTCATTCTCGGAGAAATGTGTGTCGACGTTCAGCATTCTGTTCTGGATCTGGCTGGGCATGTTATCTTCTCAGTGTGGATTGGATGAGGGAAGTGAGAAGCAAACAGCAAATTCTTGGCAGGCAACAGAGGAAAGGGAGAAGGGCTGTCAGGGGATTGTGAAGGAGTCATTTGACTCTTGAGATGTTTTGCCATTTTTCTTCAGTCTTCAACCTGTTCTTAGCAGTTTGAAATTTTCTTAATAAACTAAGGGTGAGAGGGAATCAGAAAAATGAAGTGATTGGAAGAGGTCATCTACTCACCTCTCTATCTTCATTCATATTGTCATTCCCACAATCATGTATTTAAGCAATCAAGATACTTTTAATAACAGAATACCCACATTTAAATATTATGTGATTTAATTTAAAAAATCATCTTTCTGCAAACCTTTAAGATCCCAAGCTAGAATGCACTTCAAGTAGATTTATACACTTATGCTCTGTTTACTATAGTTCTGACTAAACCTAAAGGTGCTTTTTCTTTCTATATTAACAATATGGTGACTGATAATGTCCAGATTAGGGGCTTCCTGGTTCCAGCAGACTGGATGTTGCTCTAAGTAATTCTCTCAGAGAAAGAAAGGGGATTCTCTTCCAAAAGTCCCTTTCTGGGTATTCCTTTGCCTCATCTGCTCGCTTACTCCCAGTTCAACAACTATGATCAAATGAGCAGGTTTTGTTGGTAGGCTTGGGTTAATTAAGAATCACCCTTAGAACTATGAATGAAGTCATCTCATTGAAACTCAAGGTTAACAGTGAAGGAGGGTAGTTTTTGTTTGTTTGTTTTGTTTTGTTTGTTTTTAATATTATCTATCACAACAGGGGAAATACGTTTAGGAAGCAGCAGATCCCAGGAGACACTTGTGGAGTCTCAGCTGCCTAGTGCAAGTCTCCTCCTTAAGATTCTAGTCTGTCTCTTTTTTTATTTTTCATTTGTTCCTGGTGATAATAAAAATTAAATATAAGCAACTCACAGGCATACAAAGTTCTTTATTATCTCCTACTCTACCGTCTAGTTTCTTTCTTCTCCCCTCTATGCAATGAACTAGGTGAAGCTCCCTAAACAGTTTTCTGACTTCCTCCACAGGACTAACTTTGTCATGCTTCATGGCTCAGTTCTACCATTTGCTCCTGAAAGCCTTTCATTGGGCCATTTTTCCTTACTCTACGCTGTTATGGCAAACAGTGTTTGTCCTCCATCATAAAGACATCCTTCCATACTCACTTGATTTTCTTACCCTCTCAAGAATGTGAGATACTTAAATGGAAGATTCATGCTCAGGATCCTCTGAACCTGGGACTTCACAGAACACACCATGAAGCTTCAGTCATGTAATGCATGTGCAGTGTATGATTGCAACCTGCCAGTTAGCTTTACTAGGTGACCTGTCACTATGTGAGCAGAAAACAACACAAACACCACAAACTCTGGTCCATAATGTCTTAGACCCTATTCTTAAAGGAACAAATACAGAACAAGCAAAATATGAGAAGGGGTATGAGATACCTTCTCACAGTGAAGAAGCTATTTTGAGAAAAAAAGTCATGAAACTGGTCTCTCTATGTGATACTGTGATCTCTCTCTTGCTCTTCCTCCATTCTATCCTCCCTCACTTCTATATTTATGTCCCTCTCTGAAAAGCATTTCTATTACCTAGAAAATAATTATGTAATACTTAACATTTTAAAAAAGTCAGTTATATTTTCACTTCATTCCACTAATCTTTCTTCCTTTGTTGTCCTAAAACATGGAGGGGAGAGGGATTCATTTTCACCCTGAATTTCTACCTGGAAGAGTAGCCCTACATATATTCAACTCTGTGAACATGAAGTTGATACTCTTTTAAATAGGTAAGGATTCCCTAACACAATACCTCCCCCCACCCCCAAAGCACTGATCCATTTTCTTGGGTGAGAATCAAAAAGTAAATTTAATACCAACTCCTGATTCCAAGACTGAAAAAAAAGAAAGAATATTATATTAAGTGGAAATTTAATGAATTAGTACCAATCTAAATCTCTCCTTTCTCTTCTGCCAATGCTTTATTTCAACTCACTACCAAGTAAACTTACACCTCATTTTTAACTAATATTTAATGTTGGAAAGCTCTAGGGACATAATTTGTACTAGTATCAATGATACATTAAGCTAATTAATTAAAAACTAGCTTATAATTAAGAAAACAAATGAACATAGGCCACTTGTGATGCAGTGGCCTCAATTTATTGTCATTTTCCCCCTTTTTTTGCTCACTAGCTAATTTTCAGAATTCAATAATCTGCACTGGGCATCCCAGTCATTAGTATGAATTAGCAACACTCCACTGTAATTCACCAGAGACAGAGTTTTGATAAATGGAGAAAGGGCTTAACGGAGATCAGTGTGGTAAAGCCAAATTACAGTGAAGACTAGATCCCTTTGGCCACTAGACTTTTCTTTGGGTTTCTACCCTGCTTTTCCTGCCATTTGATAAAGGCAAAAAGATAAAATACATAAAATCCTCAAAAAAATGAAATCTGAATCTAGTTTTTAATAAACTTAACATTAATAAAGAGTTTGCATGATTAGAATAAGGACTTCTAATCAATCCAGGCAGATAAGATCACCGTCATAATTGCTTTGGCTGTTATTATTTCCTTTTCATTTACTTGTACCAAATGGAAAATAAAGTCTTAAGATGTCTACGAATGGAAATGAAAATAATGGTTTTCAGTGATAATTTGATAGGAAGTAATTGGCCACCTGAAGAGAAAAGCCCTCATCGTAGAAATAATTACAAATAATTGGTTACTCCAAGATTGGACTATATTTGATACACTCTGTACAATAAATACTCTTAACTAAAGATGTTAAGATGGGAGTTTGAGGGGTGTTAGCAGCCATGTAAATTGGAGACTGACTAACAATGGTCCAGCTTTGGCTCATGAGAATTAATTGTACAACAAGTTATTTTTGAAATGTATTTTAATAGATGTCAATATTTAAAGATGAACATTTTAAGCAAAAGTTATTTATTTTATTTTATTTTATTTTATTTTGAGAGTAGGTCTCACTATTTTTGCCCATGGAACCACAGGCTCTCATTGCCCGGCGTACCACAGACTCAAGCAACCCCCAGCCCCAGCTTCCCAGGTAGTTGGGATTACAGGCACACACCACCACGCCCAGCTATTTTTTGGAACTAGGTCTCGCTATGGGCCCCAGGCGAGACTTGAATCATGATCCTTAGCCCCGGCTGCTTCATAGGCTAATGCTTACAGGCATGAGCCACAGTGACCGGCCCAAAAGTTATTTTTTTAACAAAATTGAAATAGCAGATAACACAGGGCTCTAACTGGCAATATGGCATTAGTTCTGCAGATCTGAAACAGATGGCTGAGGTGTCCATGGGTCCAATGGACCTACCTCATGCATGTGGATGCCACCCTGGCCCTTGATGATTCTTGAATTTGTGACTCCATCTCTTATTATATGGCTCAATATTATAAAGTGTTTGAGTTTTACTATAAGTTTACATGTCTTAACTCTTACATAGCTTTATAAAATAAGCATATTTTACAGAAAAATTAACTCTAAGGACACACTCAAGGAGACATGCCAGAAGTTAAAGAAACCAAGTTGTTTTGGCTCCTATTCATCTCCCCTTTCTGTTGAATAATTCTATCTCTTGACTGAGATGAGTGCTGAAACTCATCATTGGTGAATAGGTACATTCAAGTGAAGGGAACCTCTTCTATCTGGAAACTAAAGACTAGCACTTGGAATCTTAGAAGAAATGTTTTGTTTTATGTGAAAAAGACTTAATGGCCAGGAAATGAAATATGGTTCCAAATCTGACCCATGGGAAAACTTCTCTAAAGTTTTTTGGGGTCATTTATTTAGATAGAAAAATAACTAATTTCAAATCCCCATTCCTCAACGGAATCCAATAGGCTTATATCTGGTAGTTTCTATGTCTTCCTCTCACTAAACATTTCATTTTCCCTAGTCTATGACATTTTAGTTTGAGCTGGTGTTCAGGGAAAACAGATTAAATAAGTTAAGAGGTAATGTTAGGGAAGTCTCTTATAAACAAGAGTATATGAAATGTGACCCACTATTAAAAAATAACTAACTCAAAATGATTAAAGACATGGCTGTGAGATACAAAACCATAAAATACATTGGAGAAAACATAGGCAAACACTCCAGAACATCAGGTTCAGTGATGTCTTTGTGGAATTAAAAGTAAATATAAACAAATGGGACTACATCAAATTAAAAAGTGAAAGAAATTATCATTAAAATAAAGACACCCTATGGGATGGGAGAAAATGTACATCATAGCTCTGACAAGGTGCTAATATCTAAGATCTACAAAAACTCATATAACTCAACAAAAAAGAAAATAAACAACCTCCTCCCCCAAAATTAGCCAAATAGCAAACCAGATACTTCTCTAAAAAAGACATACAGATGGCCAACAGGCACATGAAAAACAACTCATCATCATTTATTGTCAGGGAAATGCAAATCAATTGCACAATGAGATACCATCTTACACCTAAGATGTAAGATGTAATGGATCATACCAGTAGATTAGAACAATGTGATGTATTATTACAATGAAATACTATCCACCTGAAAAAAAGGTGCTTTTATCCCCGTGTGTGCCAATATAGATGGAACTGGAGTGGAAAATGCTAATCTAAACAAGAGAAAGATGGTTTCACTCACATTTGGGATACAGATAAACTGAACAAAGGCTCAGATATAATCAAATTATTAACAAACCTTAAACATCCCATTGGAACTGAGGCTACAAGAGGGGGAGATAAAAGCATAATGAAAGGAGGGTATCATGGAATACAATGCTGAATGCTGGGTACCTTTGTGGTAGGTGTGGATGATATGCATTTGAAGTTAAAAAGATTTAGTCCATTTTTTTGAGGGGGACAGCATTACCAATTTTAACTCTTCCCAGCTGATTTAGTCATTCATCTATTATTGATACAGTCCACTTCCTAACTTTTCACTCATATATATTTCTCTTCTTCAGAACTTATGTGGACTCATTTCTCTTCATCTTAATTTTCATATAATACCTCACATTGATAGCTCTAAATGATGGTCATTTCATGTCATTTCAAGACAATTGTATTAACTCCAGTGGTAAAGCCTCTATTTTAATAAAAAGTGAAATATGATTTCTGTCAACTTCTATATCAGAGCTAGCCTCCATAAATATAATGCAAGGCACACATTTAATTATAAATTTTTAGTAGTCACATTAAAAAAGGAGTATAAAGAATTATGTGAAATACTTTATTTGATTTAATCAAATAATGAAAACTACAGTTTTTTAGCAGGTAATCAATATAAAACCATTGAGATGGCTTTTTATTTTTCTACCTGCATGGAATGTTTGCAACGCAGCATGCACTTTGCATTCTGGCATAGCTCAGTCTGCACTATCCATGTGCTTGAGGCTCAGTAGCCTTGGGAGGTTGGAGCTACTGTCTTGACCAAAACTTGTTCTATACTTTGTATCCACATTTTTTTCTACCTGAAATCAGTCTATGTTAATTCTGTTCATGGACTAATGTACTAATGTATCTTTAGGGAAGCAGATGCAAAATGTACCTTTGATACAATAAATAATGGAGTTGCTGTGCTGGAGGAATGACAGTCATCAGATCCTTAGAAATAGAATTGGTTTTATGAAGATAAAGGGACAGAAAAACAAAAGGGAACTAAATACTGGGGAAGCAGAGATAATGAGAACCTAGAGAAGGAGCTAGAAATTAGGTCTGGGAGAGCCTTCCCAACTCTTCCCTGTCCTTTTCATTAAGGATGCTCTTACATTTGTTCATTTGTTGGTTCCAAAAAAATTTTTTTTTTTTTTGAGACTAGTTCTTGCTATTTTTGCCTGTGGAACCACATGCTCTCGTTGCCCGGGGTACCACAGACTCAAGTAATCCCCAGCCTCAGCTTCCCAGGTAGCTGGGATGACAGATGCGCGCCACCACGCCCAGCTATTTTTTGGAAGTAGGTCTCGCTTCGGGCCCCAGGCGGGACTCGAACCACGATCCCTAGCCCCAGCCGCTTCATAGGCTGAAGCTTACAAGCAAGAGCCACCGTGCCCGGCTGATTCAAATTCTTGAATGAGAAAATCTGATTAACTCACCTTGATTCAAACCATCACTTGCTAGCCTTCTTGTTATGAACAATCCTTGAATTAGGTTTTCCTGTTGTTTAACAAAGTGTGATCTGAAGGGTAAGGTGACATGACCCTCCACTCACCTCCGTGGAGTTTTGGACAGGTAGACATGGTAAATGGTAGAGGGTATGATTTACCATACTTATGAACTGACCAATCTGGTGGCTAGTAAATTTGTTGCTTGTCTTTTTTTAAGTAAGTGCAGTATAAGAGATAAGATTATAGACTAGGGATCATACTGCTTTGTTCCAAATATTATTCCATCAAAAATCAGCTGAATGTACATAGGTTACTTAACTTTTCTGTAAATCTTTCCTGTATATCATATAGGTACTAAAAAAAATCTACCTCTTAATTTTTATGAAGATTTCTGAGATAATAAATTAATATCTGAAAGAAATAGCATTAAGTTGATGCTAGTTTCTATCCTGCCATGTATGCAGAATTAACCCTACCCTTGCACTGTTCTTTGTCTTGTGAATGCTTCCAATTACTATCACAATGGGTATTGTCATTCCCATATCATCCAGGAAGGAAGCAGTACTAACAAGGATGAAACAACCTCTTCAAAATCACACAATTAGTAAGGTAACCTAAAACAGGTTGGTAACCTAAAACAAAGTCTGACTGATTTCCAAGGTGAATTGCTGTACTGTTTCTGTTCTAAAACATTTTATAGAGTGAAAAAGCTGAGTGTCAAGAGTCAAAACACATTGGGAATTTATTTCAACAGTATATAGTGGATTGATTATTCCAGAACAACTCCTAAGGATTGTAGTATTTGTTTTTCATGAAGCCTCAAATCTAGCCCCGAGATGAAGTGCCCTATTCATTTAGGTATTTTAGCTATAAAAACACAGGACATAACCACTTTGCCCTGCCCATTTGAGTCTTAGTGCTATCAAGTTTTGAAAAGTTATGGCGAGTTTGCTTTGCAGGGGATGAAACATACCTTCTTGGGCCAAGACCAGACATTGTGTCCAAACAACCTGGCTGATGAGCCCAATCAAAAGATCAAGGCTCTTTCCTCAGGTACTGGAGTGATGTATCAGCTGATGGTATTCAGGATTTTCTGCCTTGTCATCAGATGGTTTGCATGATTGGGTAGTTTGACCAAGAAACTCTTGGATTCTTAAAACATTTGTCCTCATGCTTTGACTTTTTAAAGAGATGTTCATTCTTTGAACTACTCCCACATAGATAGATTTTTTTGTGTTTGGAACTTTCTACACACCTGTGTAGAAAAATGTGAATGTATCACATTTATAGGTAGAGCCATTATAAACGCTGGTACTATTAAATTCTGAAAATCAAGACTTGGAAGGGAATGCCTCCTCTGCTGATTGCACTGTAACGGGTGCAGCTATAATAGGCTCCAGACACCACTAGAATAACAGATATCTGTGTGTGACTACAGAGGAATATATAAGAAAGAAAAAGACAGATGGTGTACTTAGGTGCACTTAAGTCTGATTGCATGAGTTGATAATGAATGTTTAAATATGGCACTCCCATAAAATCAGATACCTGTAGACAATACTGGAATAACTACAGACATGTTAGGAGGGGGAGAAATGAAGTTGTGGATTCTAATTTTTGTTTTTGTCATTATTATGATTGTCTATTTACTTGTATGGGAATTTTCATAACTTTCTCAGGGTCTAATCATAAAACAAGAAACACAATCAGTAGCATAGAAAACAGATTCCTTGAAATGAGTCGAAAGTTAAAGATGATTTCAGAGCTGTGGAAGCTCGTGATGAGGGAGGTGAGATGGCAAAGAGCAGACAATTCTGAGTCAGGTGAGGATTAAAAGTCAGGTCAAGTAACTCCTTGTCTCCGTATCCTTCCACACAAAGCATTACACTTTCCTTTCAAGATAATATTAAAACACTATAAATTAAGCAAGAATTACGCAAAACCCCATAATCCACATTGTTCAAAATGACATCATCTTCAATCTCCTGAACATCTCTATTTTCCATATTTGATTCTGTCCAAACAGATTAAGTTGAATTAAAAAAAATAATGAAGGTTGGACTTTATGTAGTAGCTGACAGGCACTCTATTTTCCTAAGGGGTTGTAATTTTAACGTCTTTCTTATAGATGCTGTTCAAATAGCTCTCCGGTGGGACAATTTAATAGCCCTAAAAATGAAAAACCAGACCTTTTTTTAGGTTTGACACCAAAAGTTGCCAGTAGTAGCATAGGATATTCCACATATAAGCCTCTCTCAAGAGTGCAGAAAGATGGCAAGGGACTGTGGAGTGGGCAGGGGAGCAGGGGACTGATCCAAGTCTGAAGTGCATTGTCTGTGAAGAAAGTAGACATTGATCAGAAACTGTAAATAAATTGAACCTGGCACTTTAAGTATCTTAAATGCTTGACGTTAAACTTTAAGTCGCATCCTTATTCTTAAAGGAAATGGGTGAGCCTCCCATCAAAGAGACTGGTGGCATAATCAAGATGAGTAATGCTGGCAAATTCTGAAAGGACTTCACAATCTAAGTAGGAAAGACAGTCCCTGTGCAGGGAGCACTAAAAGTCCGCCTGTCACTTATCACAAGAGGGGATCTGGGTGGTGGAAGATGCATATACTTCAAAATCCGACAGTGCTGACATATGTTGGACACTTTGCATGATTGTGGAATGCTTTCCTATCACCATTTCAAAACAAGGACCAGTCAGACAGTTAGAGGCTTCTCTGGACTTCACAGATTTCAAAAGTATCTCTTTGAAAAAGAGCAAGAAAAAGGACTACTGCATATGCAACTTAGCATAACTCTTGTATTATATAATTCTAAATAGTTGTACAAATATAACTATAAAATCACATAATTCCTACATGACTAAGTGCCTTTAGCAAAGACATAGGAAACAAATGTCACCTCTGTAGCTTCCAAAGAATGTGCTTTCTTCAATTCATCAAAACAGCAGGATGACCAGTCATAATTTGCAAAATTGAGGTAAATGCTATAAGATATGTATATATGCTTAGTGGACTAAATAGGGAAGAGAGTATGTCATCAGTAAATGGAATTTTTTTTTTTTTACAATTCTGGAAGTCAAAATGCATGTGGAATCAGTGATCCAGTAATTAGAACAGAGATCATAACTGAGTAGGTAAGAGTATGCTTTGCCAGCTTCAACCAGAAGATAAGAACAACAACAAATGATCATAATCAAATTAAGGTATAGTAAGACCATGAGGCAAGGGGTGATTTGTGGGGAAGACAGTGAGGCTTGATTATGGATATTAGTCCAGTTGTGCTCTTCGATAATTATGTATATATATATATATATATATATATATATATATATATATATATGTGTGTGTGTGTGTGTGTGTGTGTGTGTATGTGTGTGTGTATGTGTATTCATATAAATATATATGTATATTTATATACTTATGGTTGCTTACAGCATATGATTTTCAGCTAAAAATAAGAGACATTCCTGATGAGGATGCCTCACTGATTTCAGGTATGCCAAACAGTGTATGTTCTGATTTCCAACCTTCATGATGGATCTAATAAAATATAAATATAATTATAATGAAGTGAAATTGAAAGCTTCACCAAATTTCAAAGTATGAACAGAAAGCACAAATTTCTGATGCAGAATAAAGGTAGTTTTCTCAGAAATTTGGTGGGAAGGGAACAAACTTGACTTCTGCTCCTAGTAGATCTACTAACTGTGTAGGAAATCAGCTTTTTCATAAGCCAGAACCATTAAATACAGCACTTAATATGTCCTCACATTCAGGGCCAAGAATGAGAATGAAATCATCAGTGAATTCATATTATTGAGAAAATTGATATAAACTAAAGAAAAATACTCAAAAATATCACTTTAAAATTGAGGTGAAGCGGATGATTTTTTTGGCAAAATTATAGGTTATTATATTGATTCCAAAGGAGAAAAATAATATTAACACAATGAAAATAATAGAAAAAAAATGGAAAGGAAGGAGCTTATTCAACACCTCCCCCCTTCCCAAGACTACAAATCAAGGCAATTTTATAGGTAAGAGTGATCAACATGTTATAAGAAAATAAGTAATTTATGTAAAAATGGATGTCAGGTTGTAGGATAAAATACAGAGCTTCTTAACTCATTATATAAAGCCACATTACAACAAAACAACAATCTTTTAATCTAAAAGATAAAAACATAAAATAAAACTAGTATCTTATCACATTTATAAATACAAAAATAGAAATTCTACAGTGAAATTTAGCAAACTACATCCAGTAGTTTGAATGTATCCAAACCTATTGAAAGGCTACTGCACGATTTAGAATTATTTTACCAAACAGTTCTTTAAAAAAAGGAAATGCTAATATATAATAAGTTATACTCAGTCTATAATGGTGATTGTATAGGTATTACTATTTTCCATGCTTTCCATGATGTAACAAAATTAAGACACCCTAATGTAATCTCACATGCTTATTAGAGCATCATGTTGAATGTCATTTCACCATGCTAAAAGATGTGGTTGACGTGTGAATGTGTGTGCATTTGAAAATAGTTAAGAAATTATCTGAAAATGTAAACACCAATACAACAGTGGCTACTTTGAAGAAGACCAGACTGCATGTGGACACAGCAATCATTGTTACATGGAAGATTTTCTGCTTGTTGAATAAATTTAAAAAATAGAATTGGGGTAAAATACAACTTTTACTTTATAGGTATCTTTATCATTTAAATATTTTAAGTATCTATATTATTTTAATATTTTGAAATTAATATAAATTAAATAGTAAACTGTTGCATTAAAATTTTACCTGTGCATATATATGCACATACACACATTTGTAGCTGTTATTCCTTAATGATCATTGATTAACAAATATCTGTTGAAAAAGTATTACATGCCAGATACTACTCTAGGTGCTTGGTATTGATGACCAACAAAATCAATTTCAAATCCAATCATCTATTTTTTATTATTTATAGTTATTATTATTTAATCACTTTTAGTGCATCAAGTTGATTAAACATTGAATCTGTTTTAGATACTTCTAGGTGGGACCTATTGAGTCTTATAAAAAATATCTTAATTATATTTTCCCATATGTATTTCAGAGAAATTCACAGAAATCAGAAGCTAGGAAAGTGACTATTCACATTCATCATATTTCATTCACATTTTTACAGCACTCACCAGCATGCATATTAGGACTTTATGTTGAAAAAAAGGACTCAATTCTAAGACAAAAGGATGATAAACTATTTATTATGGATATAAATTAGAAAGATACAAAACTTTCTAACAAAGGATAGAATGGATCAGAGAGCATGGTTTGAAAGCAGATTATAAATGCTGCACTGCATGTGAGTGTGCTTCTGGAGTGCACGATTTAAAACTGTGATAAGACAGAGGAAGCTGAGCTAACAGGCTGCTAGGAGGGCCCTTAGACTCTGGGAGGGAGTTATGATCCACATTAAGTGAAGCAGAAACGCTATAACTCTCATAGCATGCCATGGAAAAGGAATCAAAGGTTTTAGAAGTAGGCATGTGAGAGTGGATATAAGTCTGAAAAACCCACTGGGTAATGATTTCTCATACGAGAACCCAGAAAATACATTGTTTACCAAGCTAATAAAGATCCCTAGTTAGAAGGTATTAACGTATCAGAAATTCAGAAATGGCCTTCTTCTGGGGGCTAGAGTCCTATTTGGAGAAATTAGTATGGATTTGGCTGCTTCTAGCATTGGGAATGATAGGGTCTCAAAAGAGACCAGGTGGCAATGCTTAGTTCTTAAAAGCTGAGGGAGTATAATTATTCTAATAAACAGTAGGGTTGGAGTGTCAGCCACAAGGATCTACAGAAAGTTATGAAAATTGTACATAGAACAATAGCCAAAAGTGTACTGCAAGATCTGTGCTAGCAAAATCAATCAAGATTGAAGGATAAGCACACTGAGTGGCCACTCAGTAAATGTCAAGATATTTCATCCACATTCTAGATAGAAGACTATGTTCACATTTGGAATAGACTGATAGAAAGATAGGCCAGATTTCTAAGAGAAAAAAATCCTCGAAAATGACATAAAATAAGTTTTTCAAAATACTCTCCAAAAGAATTATTGACTATTTACAAAAGGAGAGAGAAAATATCCAAATGTTTCAAGAACCACTGACCTAGCTAAACATTGAAACCTGGGATTGCAAGTTTCATGGGTCCAGGATGCAGCTGAAGCATATGGCCACCAAGTAACACATGATGTTTTGGCTCAGATCTGGCTGACAGTGTGTCCAGTGGGTCCATGGACCCAGAGAGTAGTCTTTCCCAGCCCCTCTGAGTATGTTCCATATTGGTTCTTTTGGTTGTGGAACAAGCAAGGTCAGTGAAGTCTCTGACACATGATTTGCCAAGACTGCTCAAGAGCAAAAGAAGAAAAGCAGAAGTTAGTGTTACCTAAAGACCTAAATGATACAAGGTCATAGGTTCTGTCATATCACATTTACTTCACTGGTCCATGACTTATAAAGTCAAATAGAAAGTCAGCAAGATGAGTCAGTAGAATTCTGAAAGGTCATAGCTGTCTATGCCAACTCTATTGAGTGGCAGCCCAATTTCATCTAAAGTGCTAGATATATATGTTAGAGTGAATAAAAATACTTTTAAGTATCTGATCAGGTAAATGTTGTTTTCCCTATCACTATGAAAAGGGTGAATCAGAACCAAATCTCATTTTCACAAAAGAGATAGCAGTATGTGTTCATAGTTTTGTTCAGAGATATGTGGAAACTTTCTTCTATCAAAATATAGACTGAAAGTAGGTTGATTGTCTTAGAATACCTCAGGATAACACAGAATATTACATGAAAACATGTAGAATGGCATGAATAACCAAGAAATGGCAAGTATTTTATAGGTCTCAATAAGATATATTTACTCAAGAAAATAAAAAAATAACCTGATGAAGATTTAGGGGATAGACTTAGGTATTAGTGACATTTCAGGATTGCAGTATCTGGGCCTTCTGCGATATGCCCTCCAAACAAAAGGACAGATAATTGTATTCCATACCTGTGATGAAGGAACCACAGTATCTGATAGGTAGCTCAGGTTCCGGACACACCTTGAGATCATTGCTCAAATCTACAGTCCGCATTACCCAACAGGCAGATATAGTTGAGTGGAACCCAAAGCAGAAAAGGATTCTTAAAAAGTCTGGACAATGTGCGAGTGGACTTTGCCACTAGAATCCATGACCTGGCTAACTTTATGTTCTAGTGATGCAATTGTTGGTAAGAGACACCATCCATGTAGAATATATAGTAAGATTCACAAATAAAGACTTGGCCTATTCATCCTGGTAAACCATTCAGACCCGTGAAAGGTAAAAGTCAAGATAGAGAAAAATTTAGAAACTGTAACAAAGAAATGAAAATGAAATTCATAGTCACTTAGGAGCGTAAGCACTTTTTAAAAAGTATTAAAGGTCTTCTTAACTTACTTACCTGGAAAATGGTATTAATTTTGAAAGGCAGAAAGAATCCTGCATCCACAAGGATCAAGTTAAATACTGTCCTGTTAAGTAAGCACCCACTAAATATCAACTATTATACCACATATTTCATTTAAATTTTGTAAATGAATGGATATAGATATGATGATCCCAATTGAGCAAATATAAAAGTCGTGTTAAGAAATTGAAGTAACTAGACAAATTCACAGACTTGATACAATTTGAAAGTCTTATTCTTTTGTTCCTAAATTTGTTCAGCCTCACTCCCTACTGAGATCTATTCTTGATTGACTGGAGAATAAGTTGGCATCATCATTTACCCATAAATATATTTGACCTTGTGTATTTCATGCTCAACTAGTGCTTTCAAAATCACAGAAAATAATTGCTTTATATATTTTTTTATTAATAAAACACATAGGTTCTATTTTCTGATTTGTTTGGTTCTTGGCAATTATGTTTATAAGGGGTTACTTTCAAGAACAGTAAAACTGGCATTAAAACTAATGATAAAACTAAATGTGTTGTATACAGTGTACAGAGACTATTGGAAAAAATTTTCATGTATCACTTATTTGATATTCAAAATATCTCTCAGAATTAGGTGCAGGCCATATTTAATGTTTAGAAATATTAAAAAGTGAGCTTAAGAAAACTCAGTTGCCTTTACCATGTTTCAGTCACATGTCATAGTGCAGAAATGACTAGCACATCATAGAACCCTACATTCCTAGACCTCTGAATAAATTTGTGGTTCTCTTCTATTGGTGATATAAGTACCAGCAGTTATTGGAAGATAACATTTGTAGTGTTATATATAGTAAATGCCAAACAAACTTACTAATTGAGAATGGAACTGAGTTTACTTTCTCCTCTTTTCAAATGGTATTAAGTTATAGTGGTGAGGCCAGCATTATGTAGAAAAAAGATCTAAGATATCTGTACCTCATTTCTGATTTTACCATCATTGCCTAGAGACTCACATTAAGCCATTGAATCTATGCAACCAAGTTGTCTTGAGTATAAATAGCTACCAATATCAATATTTTTGAGGGCTATTTAATGATTAAATGAATTAATGCTAGTACAGTGCTGCACAACAAGTGAACAAACAAAATCGTCAGTGATGGACAAAATCATCAGCTGATGGACTATATATGATCTTTATCTGTTAGGTGATATAAAGCTAACCTTTAATGGCCAAAGATATTTATTGGAATTTTTGTAATAAATAAAATTCTAAACATTTCTGGGGCAGTTATAGTTGACAAACATGCACAAGGATTTCAATGTGGAGTGTAATTCAATGGTGTCCTTTTTTGTAATCCTGTATGATTTCCCAAATAGCTCTTTTCCATTTAATTTGGTGCTGAATTAACCAGACTTTTTAAAACCCATTTCTTTCTTCTTATATTATCTATCACAATGATTTTATCTTGTTAAAAAGCACTAATCAGTTCATATTGGTAAATGAATATTTGGGAAGAAGGGCTAATCCTATTTGATTCCAAGGGAGGGCAATTTGAATGGGGCGGTAGAGGTGACCCATTCTGACCAGTCTGCCCATGGTGATTGGCTCAGTGATGGACATATGAACCAAACTAGATCACTCCAGGCTAATGAGACTTATTCTGGAGTTCTTTAAAAGTTACTAGGAAAGAAATATGCTTACTGAAGATGCTAGGAAGATGAGAACTATAATCTTGAAGCTACAGGCAGTCATCTTGTTAGCATGCCTAAACTGCTTGACAGTAGAACCAAGATGGAGGAAATCATAGTTTTGAGAAGGATAAAGACTGAGTTTTGAAGACATCATTAATTTCCTGTTGATCCATGACCAAATATGACCAAAATTATCAGTATCAGAGTCAATAAATTATCATTTTCCCCCTTAAACTAATAAAAACGGCGTTGTGTATCTTGCTACTAAACAACATAAAGATAGTTATTCTCTTGATTTCCATCTGGCTGAACTATCCAATGCTTTTAAAATGTTCAGCACCATTGGCAGCACATTTTCCAAGCCTGTTAGGCAGCTCATCTGTGCTCTCCATGCCTGTCTCAACTGACTACTTTCTCTCAATAGCTAACCAATCAGCTGCTTTTCCCAACTACTACTTGCCACTCTATTTTTCCCTAAAGAATCTAAATATAGAATTTTAACTCTTTATAACAGAATGGCAAGATTGTTTTGCAAATATCTTCTTTCATCTCATTCCCAAATGAGTCCTCTCCATCAGTGCATGGAGATGCCCATGGCATATGGCTCCAGCTACAGTATTACATTCACTCCCTACAGGATTCTCTGGGTCAGCTTTGCAAGACAGTAATTACTTCTTGAATGGAAGTAGTTGCATATCACCCATGGGCTTTTGTAATTGATGTTTCTTGCACCAATGTTTTTCTTTTGTAGCAATGCCTCAGAGTCCTAAAGACTAACTTCTTTATGTACATTTGCTTTTTTGCCTTTTTTTGAAGCAAATATCATCTTATGATGAATTTGGTCTATTATCACAACAGCCCTGAATTCATGTCATATTCATTACCTTGGTAATGACAGATAACATTCTTGAAAAGAGTCATTGGGCATTTGGGGGAAAGAAATGGCATTTTGTTATTTACAATTAAGACATAATTTCTGAAATTTTAAAATGCCTCTTTAATATGATTATGAAAAAAATCCATATTTCAGGCACAACATTTATTTTTGTGGCCTTTGAAGACTTACCTTTTTATTTTTCAGACAAAGTTCCATTTCACCTCAAAATATTAAAACAAGAAAATGTCATTTGTTCCCAACTCTTAGAGTACTCATTTAACATTCCACAGATTTGAGATTCATAATAACCATGCAAGTTGAAATCACTAAGGCAGCTTCTTAGTTGGCCTAATATAAGTGCAGAAAAGACTGTTTTAAGCATGTGCCCATCTGATAGAGGACCTTATTTGAAGAACATTATAGCTAAATTGAAGAGAGCATAGGGCAACAGAAATGATAAATGGAATGGAAGGGATTACTGAACATATGAGAAGAGATTAAGGAAAATGGGGTTGTTTAGTCTTGAAAGAAGATGAGTCTGAGGTGAATTGCTTGAGGAATTTGAGCTAGCTAAGGGCCACAATGCAATTAAGTTTGATTCATCTGAAGGTGTACCTTTAAGCAGAAACATTTGAAAGGAGAATTAAAGGCTCTTATTTGAACAGAAAGTGTGGTGATAAGCAAAGAGAGGATTTGGAAGTACTAAGCTAAAATAAAATTGTATTACCATACTTAGGAAAATATTTGTACTGGTTAATGGAAGACTCACCTAAACAAAGGAGCATGATGGGGATGAGCATGCAAGATATTTGGAAAGTTTTTTGAGAGCAAGGCTACTTGGTTTTGTTAATGTATACTCATACTATATTGGAGTAAAATCATTTGAGTTAAATTCCAATTGATTTATTTGCTGTCTAATTATTTGTGCCTTGGTTTCCTCATCAGCTAAAAGGTTGGTAGAGTTAATAGTCTCATTATTTATTATATGTAACATAATTAAATATTTAAAAATCTACTTTTTAAGGTATGAGATACTTATTATACAAGTATATATTTATGAAAACCTTTCCACCAATGGTCAAGATAATTTTGAGAAAGAATATATGTTAGAGAACACATTTTATAAGTGAGTCTAATAATTTACTTGCCCTCTCTATCTTATTCCAAGTAAAGCTGGGTTGCAACCAAAAATACATAAACTGAAATACATGAAGTAGATAAATAGGGGAAAATAGGAACATAAAGTACAGTGAAAAATAAGGCAAAATCACATATCATGTGAACTTTTTATGATAGTCTACAAAGATTTTTCTAAGCTTTCTCTTTACCAAATTAAAAAAAAAATACAACTTAGTAGCTGAAGAATAAAAAAGCAAGCATTTCATATGGCAAGGAAAAATTGCTCTCACCCTTCTGGTCAAATAAGAATGTCTGAGTTTCCTTCTAGAAATAACATCACTATCATAATTAAACAATTCCCACAAAACAATGTATATAAAATATACTTTATAGATGCATTTTGTGTAGAGCTCAACCATGAACTATTGGCATGAGCAGTTTCCTTAGCCTAAGTCTAGAGTTGATTTTAAATTTGTCCAAATACTTATTTCTTTTTTGAACTTAAAAATAATATGCCCTATTCATTTAGAGATTATTTAATCTCATTAATTTGCATTCTCTTTCAACAATATTAAGCTAAATATTTAGTACATGTTAAAATAAAGCTCAGTCATTTTTCATTTCAGATCCTGGATTTAATTGGATAACTGGTATTGAACAAATATCTCAATAGAACTTATATAAAATCTGAATAAGATACAAAGAAAAAATAGTTATTTGAAGATAAATGGAATAACCAAGGAAATGTGGGGTTGAGACACATAATTTCAGGAATAGTTTTTAAGAATCTAAGAGGTTAAATAAAATATGTGTTTTGTAGTGTCTGGAAGACAGAAATGAAATACAGGGCAGTGAAGTAAGAATAGCTGAGGTAAACAACCCAAGTTTTTTTTACAGACTGGATGAGCTATACGCTGGGAAAAAATACTACCAATAATAAACTCTTTAACTATATTTGTGATATAATAATACTATTGCTACTGGCCAGAAGAAACATTAATCCTTTGAAAGATAAACCTAATCACATCTTTAGACTGTCCATATGCAATGTTTAATCTTCAGGTAAATAAGTACCACAAAGCAACCAAATGACAAAAAGCAGAAGAAACTCTAGGTTATTAGAGTTATCCAGCAGAAAATTTAAGATTATTAAGATTAATGTGTGATAATATTGACATTGAATCAAAATACATTAAGAGAAATTAAGTGGAAATCCAGATCTAAGAAAATAATAGGTATTAAGTAATCAATGGATTATTTTAATAGATTAAACACAATAAAAGATAGGATTAGAGAATGAGAAAAAAGAACATTAGGAAATATTCACTTGAATATGTTAAAGAAAACAAATGAAGCAAAATAAAGAACAAAACAGACATTTCTAATACATTAATGTTGTCTAACATATTTGTAACTTGAGTCCCAGTATAAGTAAAGGGAAGAGAAAATGGGTCAAAACTATTTTTAGCAGACATAGACATTTTTAAACATCAAAATGATCTATTAAGCCACAGATTAAAAGAATTTAAAGATATCAAAAAAAGAAATGTACATGTAGGCATATCACAGTAAGTAGAACTGTCAAAAAGTAAGGACAAACATAAACCTAAAAGACAGAACAAATGATGTTTTTTTTCCAAAGGAATTTCCATAGCAATAAGAAACATAGCTTTTTTTAAACATAACCATGAAGTTAGAAGAAAATGGGATAGCTTTTAACTAATTGAAAGAAAATTATTGCAGGATAGAATTCCTCTTCCCCCAAAAAATGCCGATATGAAAGTGAAGTAAACTTATTTCAAACTGTGTTATTTTTGTTATTTTGTTACCATGACAATGATCACAAATTTGATGGCAAAACAATATAAATTTGTAGTCATCTTGCAGTTGTATATATCAGTGGTTTCATACTAGTCTGTCTGGACAACAAAGTTTTGGTAAGAATGAATTTCTTTATGGAGACTAGAGAAGAATCTTAGTCCTTATCTTTTCAAGATTCTGGGAGACAACTACATTTCTGTCTGCAGAACTCCTGGTTCATCTTCAAAATTAGCAGTCATGGGCCACATCTGGTTCACACTGTAATTCCTTTGATTCCTTGAAGTTAGGATGGGTTTCCTACTTCAAAAGATGCATGTGACTAAACTGAACTATGTGGATGATTTAAAATAATCACCTCTCTCAAGGGTTATAATTTACCTTACTCAAATTTGTAAAGTCACTTTGTCAAGAAAAATAATGTATTATAACTTATTAATAAGTTCAAAGCACTAAGGTGTGAGCGTAATGGGGAACCATTATTTTATCCGCTATATAAATAAAGAATTTGAAAATTTGTTTCTAGCAAACAAGTAACTTCTTTGCAAAAGCTAATGAGGTTCTTTAGATAGAGGGAGAATAATTCGAGTAATGAGCATGGTAGTTCAGAAAGAAAAATTATCAAAAATGGTAAGTAATTGTATAAACATAAATTAAAAGTGATAATATCTGGAGATACTAAAATATAGTATCCAATGATACCCAATTGCACTGATTTCAGGAGTATAATGCCAACTTTTCAATAATTAAAAAAATCAGTTGTTTAAATACATTATAACATTATTAAAATCAAATTTACATATATTTACAATAATATAAAATATGCAAAAGATAAATGTAATAGCTCAAAGTTTGTGAATCCCAAATTATTAATTTTAATTATTCTCTTATCTATAGTCCTGAGATTACTTATGTATATTATATATGTGTGATAGAATACTAAATAATATCATGATTTTTTTAAAATTTATATATAAATTTCACAACATTGTAATCCCCAGGGCTTACCCCCCTCTCCTCCATCTCCCCCCTTTCCCTCCTGCTCAAAGTTGTGCTCTTCAGTTTGGTGCTTAGCTTGTTTTGACTTTTCCCCAAGTCTTTTGTTTTAAATAATATCATGATAGTTCACATCTTTTACTAATTCAGTCAGTAGTGTTATACTGTAACTTGGAGTCGGCTGCCATAGGTATACTTTCACCATGAAAATTGGCAAATACTTTAATTCAGCACTTGTGTAATGTTTGTGTTGATTTTCTTGAAAGAGACAATAGATGTTAATTATGCAGACTAACTTCCAATTTACCGAAGAATTTGCTCTTGTCAATATGTCATGATCTTATATTTATCTTCATTTCATTTTCATCATGCAAGTTACTATATCTAAGACTATATTTATTTATCAAATTCAACTATATTTTTCCTAATATAAGAGTTTGAAAAAAATAATGTAAGCATTGTGAGAATTTATAATATAATTGTATGTATATTAATTTTGTAAACAGTGCTGCACATTTTTATATCAGAAAAATGTATAATGAATTCATGTGCATGAATATATTCATACATATTCCCAGACAACTTTTTGTTAAGCATTTATCAGTGCAAAGTAAAGTGGATTGCAAATACAGTAAAATTAGAAGGTTGTAATTAAAGTATTATTACCTGCATTGTCTGAGGGACAGTAAATAAAATTGAATAGAAAGGAACAAGATAATCAGAGTAGATATTCCTATCTACAGAGAGCAGTTAATCCATCCATTTCTCTTAATGTAATCTATATATTTGAAATTGAAAGGAACATCTTATTACCATTATTTTTTTATTAATTAAGACATCCTTTCTCCCCCATTTTTGAGTGTTCTTATTTTCTCTGTGTGTGCGTGGTTATACTACTAACAAAATTGTTGGCATTTCTATATATAGATTTGTAGCCTGTCTTTCCATTACATATTATATTGCATATCATTAACTATTCTTTGAAGCATCATCTTAATGGCTACATAAAAATCTCATTATATGTACTGTTATTTATCCTCTCCTCCATTGGTTGATCTTTGCTTTTTTATGAGTCATTATGAATAATGCTACCAGGAGCATTTTTTCCCACTCATTTCATTGACATAGCTATGATTATTCCATAAGGTAGTTTCCTAGAAATAAAAATAAAAGTTATGAATAGCTTTAGCCCCTCATATCTGTGGATAATTGTCTTTCAGAAAGGTTGTGCTAATTTCACTCCCTCTGGTGGATAAATTATGTTCCGCTCTCATTATAGTTTTTTCAGCAATGAATATTATTACATATATTTATTTACGACTTTCAAGATTTATATGTATCCATATGTACATATGTGTGTGTGTGTGAAGTGCTATCACTGACTGCCATTTTTGTTTTCATTTCTTTTATTACCATAATGTTAAGTGGTTTTTAGGTTTATTGATCATTATATATCTTCTTTTAGTTGTTGATTCATGTCCTCTGCCTAACTTTTCCAGATGGCTTTTCTCTTTAGAAAAATGTTCTCCATTTAGTTGGTGAGTTATTGTCCCATGTAATTACATGCAAAAACATGTATCAATTCATTAGGTATTTAGTTAGAATTGCTAATTTTTTGAACTGTGAAGAACACAAATTATTGAATGCATAAAATACTCCAAGGAGTTAATACAAAGATATTAATTCTTGGGAAAACTTGAACTCATAGAGCATATAACTAAAACTCTAATGCGTGTTGTAGACCATATAAATGTCAGGATAAACTAATAATTGACAAATCTTTTTCATGGAGTTTGGAAATGAACTTAACCTTAAAGTTAGAATAGTATGCAGCTTGAGGAAAATAATTTTAATTAATTGATTAATTTTATTTTATATTGTTGTCTACCCTGGGGTTCTCCCCACCACCTTGTCATCCATGAACTGTCATTTCAATCTTTCGTGCCCATCTCACCCCCAATTTTCCCCTTCTCCCTCTCTTGCTCTATACTTCAGTTCTGCTGACAGTTTTAAATTTTCTTATCTGGTTTTTGTTTCTCTATATCCCTCATATAAGTGAGGCCATCTAGTATTTCTTTTTCTTTCTGACTTATTTCTGCAAGCATGATTTCTTCTAGTTCCATTCATGTTGCCATGAATAACATGTTTGTCTTTTTTGATTGATAAATAATATTCCCATTGTGTGCATATACCACAGATTTCTGATCCATTCATCTCTTTTGGGCCATTTGGGTTGTTTCCATAACTTACTATTGTAAATAGTGTTGCAATAAACATTCGAATAGAGATGTCTCTTGAATTTGTGTTTTTGTAAATTTGGGTAGATTTCTAGAGTGGGATTGCTGGATATCAAGTTCCATTTTCTGTAATTTAAGGACCCTCCACACAGCTTTCTATAGTGGCTGAACCAGTTTGCAGTCCTACCAGCAATATAAGAGTGTTCCTTTTTCTCCACATCCATGCTAGTACTTGTTGGTGACTTTTTTTTTTTTTTTTTCCATATGGGCCAGTCTTACTGTTGTGAGATGGTACTTCATTGTGGTTTGATTTGTATTTACCTGATTATTAGTGATGTTGAGCATTTTTCTATATGCCTATCGGTCATTTATTTCCTTTTTAGAGAAGTATCTTTTCAGATCTTCTCTCCATTTTTTGACTGGACATTTTGTCTTGTTTTTGTTAAGTTATGTGAGTTCTTTGTGGATACTTGTTATCAGACCCTTATCACTTGTATGGAAAACAAAAAAAATTTCCCATTTGGTTGCATGCTTTTTTGTTTTGCTTATATCTTTTGCTGGGCAGTAGGTTTTTAGTTCAATGTAGTCCCAGCTGTTTATGTTTTCCTTAATTTTTCAGTATCTGTGAATATGTCCTGAAAGAGGTTTCTGATGTGTAAGTCTTGGAATGTTTTCCACATTTTCTCCTTGATTTATTTTATGGTCTCAGATTTTACATCCAAGTCTTCTATTCATTTTGAGTTGGGTTTTGTACCTGTGAGTGAAAATAGTCTAGAATAGTCGATTCATTTTTTTGCATATAGCAGTCCAATTTTCCCAGCATCATTTTTTTCCCCAATGCATTTTTATTGCCCCTTTGCAAAAAATCAGTTGACTATACACATCTAGTTTTATTTCTGGGCATTATGTTCCCTTAGTCTGTGTGTATTTTTTTTTTTTGTTGTTGTTGTTTTTCCAGTACCATGTTCTTTTAATTATTATGACTTTGTAATCTAATTTGAAGTCTGGGAGAGCAATTTCTTCATTCTCTCTTCTTTTGGTCAGGTGGACTTCAGATATTCAAGGCCTTTTATTATTCCATTTGAATTTCATATGAATTTTGTAGTATTCCTTTAAATAATGTCATTGATATTTTTATTGAAACTGCATTGAATTTTTAGATTGCTTTCAGAAGGATGGCCATTTTGAAAATGCAAATACTTCTTATCATGGCAAGGAGTATCTTTCTACCTTTTTATGTCTTCTTACCTCTTTTAACAGTGTTTTGTAGTTTTCTTTGTATAGGTCTTTCATGTCTTTTGTTAAGATTATTTGCAATTATTCAATTTTCATTGGTGTGATGGTAAATGGCGTAGCTTTTATATTTCTTCTTCTTCTGATGGATTCTGTGTATAGGATAGTTGCTGATTTCTTTTTCTTGATTTGTAACTAGCTACCTTGCTGAACTGGTTTATTGTTTCAAATAGCTTTTCTGTGAATTTCTTGTGGCTTTCTACACAGATAATCATATCACCATGTCATCTGCTTATAATGATAGCCTCATTTCCTCTTTCCTTATTTATATTTCTTTCATGCTTTTCTTTTGCCTTATTGCCCTAGCTAGAATGTCCATTACTATATGGAAAAGTTGTGGTGAAAATGAGCCTCCTTGCCTAGTTCCAGATATTAATTGAAATGATTTCAGTTTTTTTTCCCATTAAGGATGATGTTTGCTGTGGGTTTGTCATAAATAGCTTTTATTATGTTGAAATAGGTTTCTTTTATCCTGAGTTTTCAAGAGTTTTTGTCATGAATGGGTGTTGATCAAATGCTTTCTCTGCATTTGTTGATATGATCATAGGTTTCTTGGTCTTCTCCTTCTTGATGTGATTGATTACACTGATTGAATTTTGGATGTTAAACCATCTCTGTGCCCCTGGGATAAATCCCACTCCTTCATGATGAATAATCATTTTTATGCTTTGTTGGATTTGGTTTGCCAAGATTTTATTTAGAATTTTTGAATTTGTTTTCGTTAGGGGGATTGGTCTTTCTTTATGCTGTCTTTGTCTGGTTGTGATGTTAGTGTGATATTTGTTTCATAGACTGTATTTGGCAGTTTACGTCTTTCTCATTTTTGGGGAAGAGTTTTAATGCAATCGTTATTTCATCTTTGAATATTTGGTAGAATTTGTTTGTGAAACCGTATGATACTGGGCTCTTGCTTTTATGATGAGTTTTAATGATGGCTTTAATTTTATTGCCTGTGGCTGGCCTATTTAAGTCCTCTCTATTTCTTCTTTGTTCAGTTTTAGGTGGCTGTGTAGTTGTAAGAATCAGTCCCTCTCATCCAGGTTGTTATATTTGTGTACATGTAGATGTTCATAGTAAAATAAAGACACTTTTTTATTTTATTTAGATTATTGCTTGCCAATCATCCTCCATGAGTTATGGAAAGTTTACATTAAAAGAATGATTGAAATGCATTATTGCCTCTGTAGGATACTTAATATAAGGAACAATGGGTTCTTTCTCCCTGGTTTCCAGAGACACGTTGAGTTCAAATTAGGGGACCTAATTAAAACTTCCATCAAAAGATTCCAGGTCCATTTGTCTGAATCTCTCAAGGGAGAAAGATTAAGTTAGTGACCTTTGTGCTTTACTAGAATTAATAGTTCTTAGCATGTAGATTTTCCATTATTTTAAACTTCTTTACCCATAATTACTAATTTCTCTTATTCAATAATTATTGTTTAGATCCTTTTTCTAAGACACAGCCCTCCATTGTACACTTGGGGAACTGAGCCCTCTAAGAGTTAACAATTTTCCTGAAATTCCATATGAAGTGTGGGTTAATGGGATTTGACAGGGATTGCAGGTTTTTTTTTAATTTTTTGAAATAAATTGTTTTAGTGTGTTTTAAAATAAATTGTTTATTGTGTTTAGTGTGTTTTAAAATAAATTGTTTTAGTCTGGCTCAGTTTTCTTCTCTTATTATAGAGACTCAAAAGTATTTACTTGTACTCAAATATTATATTCATGATTTTCTAAAGGGTCACCAATGTTTTGTGATATCTAGTTATCTATAATCAGAATTAATACACCTGATAATATGTTTAGAGAAAATGGTGAATTAATGGCATTCAAAATTAATAAAGTCAATGAATTGATGTTTTTAATTTTCCAGACTTTTACATCAATTTATTTCTTATTATACTTAATATATCTTTGTGAGTTCAGAACCTATAGTTATTCTCATCCTTATTTTTTAGGTAGGATAAAAACAAAAGATTTTTGTTGTCTACTACTCAAATTTTTAGAAGCCCACACTTTATGACCCCATTCATTCAATAAGATGCTAATTTAAAAAAAAATTTTCACAAGCATTTATAACTATCAACTACATTCGAGATGCATTTAAAAAATTTCCTGATATATCTTGATGAATAAAATAATCACAGACATTATGGATCTTGCATTTTAGAAAAATAGGCAGAAAATAGGTTAAAAAGTATGCATTGGCAAATTGAATTATGAGATACAAAGTGATTGGCATGATATATAGAAATATTATAAAGTGTTCTTCTTAGTTAACAGAGAAGGTAACTCTGAGATCATGTTTTGAGAAGAGAAGGTTATTCAAATTTTGGTGAAGATACTTTTAGGTAGAGATAGCAATGTGTTGAGATTCCTGAAGAAAGAAACACTTAATGTGTAGGCAGAACTGAAAGGGGACCAATGTTATCTCTGGAGTAGAAGACTAGTAGCACAAGGAGAGTGTAAGAAGTTGGCACAGTTATGTCTTTCAGATTTAGATCATAAGGAGTTTTAACTAGCATAGGAAGCTGCTGGAGGCTTTAAGCAGTATTACATATTAAAAAGATTGTGTTGGCTATAGTTTGGGGCTAGATTGAGGGTTGAGTGTATTATAAGCTACACAGAGGAAAGTGAAAGCACAGACATATAAAGACAAGAATTATCACTATGATCTTGGTCAAGAGTGATGATGTAATTAAGATTGTAGAGAGAGAAGACAGATAATAGAGAATCAATCTCAGTGGTTATGTTGTTTGCAAAAGGAGTCCATCATAGATGACTTCCAGGTTTTTTATCAGTAGCTAATAAATGGTAGAGTTCACGAAAACAATAATGCATATGTTGGAAGGGACTAAGTATTTCGGTTTGTGTAGACATATTTGGAGATGCTTATGAGATAACCAGAAGAACAATACAGATATGAGATGTCCTTACTTAACATTATTTGTAGATGCTTGGAAATAGTGAATTTTAACAAAAAGATTTATAAAGAAACCAACTCTATCATAGATTAATTAATCCAAATAAAAGTTAAGTTTCTGAAGTATAGTTCTGATTATATAGTTCTAAATTTCTAAATAACAACTCAAAACATCCACAAAATTAAACAATAATATTCATTTATTCATTAATTCATTCAAACTTGTTTATTCTAGTTACAAGTTATGTGTGGTCCTAGCTTGTCCCAGAAAATCAGGACAATAGGTGAGCAGTAGTCTCCAGACAGAATGTCCTTCTACCATGGGGCACACTCAAAAACACACCTGCACTAGGATAATTGAGACATACTAATGCACTTTTTTGGGATGTGAGAGAATACCCAAGTAAGCAGAAAAAAAAAGTATATATGAAAAGAACATGCAGACTCCACAAAGACAATCACCACTGCCAATAATTTGTTTTCCATGACCATTATAACAATTGTGTTATTCATGACTCTGCTGTATATGTTGGGATTTAGAAGAAGGCTATTCTTGGTAATATGAATTTGAGAGTTTATGCTATAAAGAGCAGTTAGAGTTGTGAAAATGGACATCACCTTATTGAGAGTTTAAGAATAAATGCAAAGGGTTGATAAAAGACCTGAAAAAAATTTAGAATTAACAAGTAAATAAGAAAATAAAATTTTCTTTTCTTATTTGTTTGATATCTTGCTAAGAAAAAAAAAACACGAAAAAGTATTAAGAGGTAGGAGGGAAACCAGTAACATTTGTTGCCATGAAATTTAGGAAGAGAGTATTTCATTTACTAATGCTGTCATCTCTTTATAGCAAGCTAAAAAGCTGTTGCACAGTGGAAGAAACCATAACCAAAACAAAAAGACACTCTACTGAATGCGAAAAAAAAATATTTGCACATCACACATCTGATAAGGGGCTGATATTAAAGATCTACAAAGTACACATAAACTTTTACTAAAAAAACCCCTAAATAACCCAATTTAAAACAAACCCACTTCCAAAGAATACATATACATGACCAATAGGCACAACAGGCACATGAACAAATGTTCATTATCACTTATCATCAGAGAAATATCAATCAAAACCACAAGGTGAGATCATTTCACAACAGTGACAGTGGTCCACCATATCTTAAAGACCAGAAACAATGAATTCTAATGAGGATGAAGAGCTAAAGTAACACTTCTACACTGAAGGTGGGACTATAGGGTGAGCTAAGTCATATGGGAAATAAATGGAGATTTCTCAAAAGATTATATACAGATCTGACATTTGATCCAGCAATTCCAAAAAACACTAATTCAAAAGGACACACTTGCAGATCCATGTTCATTGCAGAACTCTTTACAGTAGCCAAAATATGTGAACAACCTAAATGTACAAAAACAGATGAATGCATTACAATGCACATTCATCTGTTTTTGCACATTTAGGTTCACTTAGGTTGTTCACATATTTTGGAGATACACACACACACATACAGTGGAATACTACTCAGCTCTCAAATAGATTAACTTGACATTTGTAGTAACATGATTGGAGTTGGAGGGGATTATGCTAAACAAAATTAATCAGAAAGAGAGACAAATACCAGATGATGTTATTGATTTTAAAAATCTTACCATTCCTATGGCTCTTCATCCAAAATTCAGGCTCTATGTAGGTATTGCCTTATTCAGAATACCTGTCCTTAACTCCATGTATCACTTTTGATTAGTTTATAATTGTTACAAGAGTTTGGATTAATTACTACCATTTTAAAAATTCTTAAAATGTATGAGCAACAGCAGTGTGCATTTTACATAACTTTATTATCTCCTATGCCATAATCATATATTCATTATGTAAAACTGACTACAATTTCTACCCCCTCAACTTCATTTGAAGTAGATATTAAGATGTACTTTGGAGCACTGTTAGGAAGAGATAATTAAGAAGTTACATGCTTGACACTACAGTTAGTATGTTGAAGGAACAAACCAAATAGTAGGGAAGGATTATTATTCTTTTCACTAAAATACTTAATACACTATGATCTATAAATTTACTTTATTCAATTTACAATTATAAATTTAAAATTTACAATGTATCATTTTATATGGAATTACTTGGTTATAATTACATTTTTAATGATTGTATTTTAGAGAAGTAGAAAGGAGGTAGAACAATCAGGATCTGGTGTGTTATGCTGCAGATAATTTTATTCAAACTTGACAAATTTGTAAGGCAACCAAGATGCCAGGAAGTTATATGTTGGCTGGACTTTCTTTTCAAGTCTGTGCTGTATTTCCATTCATGTGAGAGAATATATTGTTTCATTCTTTTCATGGAGTGAATGAAAACTTTAAATTCCCAGTATATCAGTTCATAAGGGAGCATTTTGATTTAGTTTTATCTTGAGTAGCCAACATGTGACACAGTCTGCTATGCTTAGTCATATATCAGTCTTCCAACTACATTTAAAATAATATTTTAAAATAAAAAACCATTGCCATTTTATCCAATATTTGATTCAAAGAAAAATAAATTCCTTGTGATAAAATCCAAATAACCCACAGACACTGAAAATCATAAGTCCTCAGGAAAGTTTTGAAGTGAAAATTTTGTAGTTTAGAATTAAATGATACTCTTTATGTGAATATGTATTTTCTTATGCTTAATGATGAGCACCTGAAATTTATAATAATACAGTATGACTTCAGTAAACCTAAAAGAAATTTTAAAATCATATTGATGCAGGTTAGTGACATGGCTAAAAATTGTATTGGCGCCAAAATACCTGGGTGGGTGGAGTCTGAGAGAAAGATCCCATGTGAGAGAAAAATGGGAAGCTGGGAAGCACCAAAGGGTGTATATAAAGGGCTAGTGAAGATATAGGAAGGAGGAGAAGAGAATGGCAGACTGAGAGAACAGGCCCACGTGGCCTGCCAGGGGAAGCCCCTCCGAAGAGAGAGCTGGAGGTGGCAAGGAACCATGGTGAGAAACTGGCTGACAGAGAAGTACCCGGTATGGAGCTGGATGCCAGAATGGCAGGCCAGGGGTGACCAGAGGCTGCTGAGGGCAGGCCTGGTGAATTTGGCCAGATGCCACCAAAGGCAGGCCCGGTAAAGGAAACGCTTGGAACTGCAGCAAGGTGGCATATTTGAAAAGCTGATTTGAGATCAGCATTTTGATGAAGCAGTTTGAAGAGCCTTGGAGAAGTGGAGCAGTGCGGAACTGGAAAATAAGTGAAAAGAAGATGCTGGAGAAAGATTGGACTTTGCATAAGTTCCGACTTCTCAGGTTTGGATGGGCAAAAGGGCGCCATCATAGGCATGTTTTTGGGATTTTCGGACTAAATGAGGATTAGGGTAAGATAATGGGCCACTTGTGGCTTTAAGTACCTTTGTTTTCCCTGTTAATAGTCCCTTGTAGATAAACCCTGTTGCACTGCATTTTTGACTGGCAACTGCTACACTTGGGTGTGCGAACCTGAGGGAACCTGACTAGCAGAAGCCGCATTTTAAATGTGGACTGTTGCTTCGAGGCTTCTGCCCCATTTTGACCTGATTTCAACATACGAAACATTTTCTTATGTGCAAAAAGACACTGTATGGACGTTTCAAGAAATGTAGGCTTGAAGAGAGAAACATTTTCCTTTTGAATGCAGCCTACTTTGAGATTCATAACGACCCTAGACTCTGGTACATACTTGCTGATCAATAGCAAGAGTCAGAGGCAAATTCAGTTGTAGGACCATCAGAAACCAGAGTTTGGCAGAAAAGATTTCTAGTTTAACTCTTGTCTTGAGCTTGCTAGTACTACCCAGATATCTTTTGTGTTAAAGGAGACAACTGTGTCCACTAAAATTTTTTAATATTTATTCGTCATTTTTGTGCGATATATGTGTTTTAATTCTGTTATTTTGGTGGAGGTCAGGGATGGTTTGAGAACTTGAATGATGTATGGCTGAGGTGATATTCTCTCATAAGATGTGTAGCAGATATGAGGTGTAGATCAAGTTTCAAGTGAACTTGTCCACTGTGTATACCAAATGGCAAAAAACGAAAACAAACAAACAAACTAAAAACCAAAAAACAGAGGCATGAAGTTGAATTGTGATGGCTTGCAAAATATCACTGGAAAATTTTTAAGCATTGCTAAACTACTTTAATGAAACTACAAACATATTTTCACACTGTATAGTAGGAAGTTGAAGAGTGCATTTTTCATTATATATTTATTTTCAAAGATGTCATTTCCTGCGTCATAAAAATACTAACAATTTAAAATAAAACTATTAGTTTACACTTAATATTTTTAAATAAAATGTAAGCATCATGGTAATAACCATCAATAGTTGTTTAAACTATAAATCAACTTTATAAATAAATATTATTTTAACTCTTCAAACTACTTAAGATATTTCCTTCATAAACTTTTAACCTGATTTCATGTATGTTTTTGTTTATATTTGTTGCTTTAGAGGACTTTATTATCAAATATTTTTACAGTTACATATCTATATAGCTAGATATACTTGATATTTTATTTCAAAGTGTTTACTATAACCATAAGATGATTTAGGTCAAAATTATCTTCCACATAAAGTTATTATAGTTGTAACAGTGTAAAATTGATTAGAACAGCATATTTCAGATTTGGTTTATAATTATTAAGTATAAAAATACTAGCTTATTGGAAATGCATTTCTTAATGAGACAGGTGCCATTTTATTCTCTCATTGGCTTCTATATCTATGGTTGAATATTTCTTATTGCTAAACTCACAGTTACTGTATTAATTCTGCTCCTATTTTTGGTTTTCATAAATGTAAGTGCTGAGAAATCATATTCATATAAACAAGTAGATGGCAATGGAAGAAGCAATGTCACTCAATTCTTTGATCTTCAGAGATATATGCCACAACTCACATAGTCATCTAACATCATAAATTATTTTTATCTGTTAGCTGACAACTTAATTAGGTCCTCTTCACTTTTGCTGAAAGTAAAAAACTGGAAACCACCTGACTTTCAAGAAAGACTTGTTGCGTAGTTGTTAGAGGCACTTGGTTTTTCCAGCATCTCCTCTAATATGTGTCCCTTTGTTAGTGCCATAGAAATTTATATACCCTAGAACATTTCACCAGAGGAATATTCTAGAATTGGTGAAAGCTATGTCTTTCCTTCTTAAAATAGAAGAAAAATGGTCTATGTTAGAAGAGATGGAAAAGTTAAAAATCCATATGATGACTTTAACATTCTCAATGAGACTAACTTTAAGAAAGATTACCTAAGAAACTTGGAAATTGTGAAAGGAAACTCATCATAAACCAGTAGGTGTACATGAGACTTGCCACCTAGCATAGCATTTTATCATTAGACTCATTTCACAAGAGCCTAGCAAGAATGTCTTCCATTGAGGATTAGTTATTATTCATATATGATGTATCTCTGTCATGTACCTATGGCATATGTAAAGGGTATATAGTGTGAATACCAAATGGACCAATATAGTCAATGTCTTAGTAGGGAAAGATTATATTGGACAGAGGTGAAAAGAGCAAGGAAAGGTTTTAAGACTTGTAACACACATTTAATGTAGTTCCATATCTGAGAATCTAATAAAAAGTTTGCTAAAGGACAGTTCTTTTGTCAAACAAGTATATGTAGCAATATCATTTACAATAAGAAAATATCAAATCAACTCCATGATATCTCATATATATTGATTTAAACATTAAGCGACAATTATTGAAGAAATATTTTCCAAAAATTAAAACTATGTCTATGGGTATTATGGCATAATTTCAGTAAATGTTTGTTATTATAGCTAGTTTCTAAATCTAGTTAGCAAAACTATGTAAAACAAAATAAGAATTTGAAATTATGCATATGAGAAAGACTTGAGGAATACACATTAGGATGATAATTATCTTGTATTGATGTTCATTTATTTTTCTCTTTTCTCTAAATAAATATGTTAATGATCTATACTTCATGAACAATAGATGCATGTCATACAAAATTTATATATATATAGAGGTGGTATTATATACTTACAGAATTTATTATATAGAAATCATTGTATAGAAAAAATGCATATCATCCTTTTGAAATGAGAAATAGAATTGTTAGCGAGGATGTGGAGAGAAAGGAACACTACTACACTGCTGGTGGGAATGTAAACTGGTTCAACCACTATGGAAAGCGGTGTGGAGGACCCTCAAGCTAATGAAAACGCAACTACCATTTGACACAGCAATTGCTCTTTTGGGAATCTACCCAAAAGAGACCTCAATGTGGGTACAAAGGGACACCTGTGCTCGGATGTTTACTACAGCACAATTTATAATTGCAAGGTCATGGAGACAACCTAAATGCCCCAAAACGGATGACCGGATGAAAAAAAAATGTGGTATATATACACGATGGAATATTACTCATCAATTAAAAATGACAAATTCGACAATTTCATAACAACATGGATGTATTTAGAAGAAATCATATTAGCAGAAACAAGCCATAAAGAAAAAGGCAGAAACCAAATGGTTTCACTAATATATGGGATATAGTGAAAAAAATAAACAAAAGCCTTGAGGAAAAGTCAAAACAAGCTAAGCACCAAACTGAAGTGCACACTTTGAGTAGGAGGGAAAGGGGGGGGAAGGGAGGGAAGGGTGGGGGGGGACAAATTCTTGAGATTACAATGTTGTGAAATTTATATATAAAAAATGCTTAAAAGAGAAAAAAGAATAGTACATGGAAAGATTAGCAATTTATAAAAGTATTTTTCATTTAATTAAACCTTCCAGGATGTAATTCCCATTGACTACTACATAGCAATATATGTAGAAACTTTCTATACATATGAGAATGTATCTACCTACATGAGAGCTTAGTAACTCATTACCAAGAGATATTAATCATATTTGCTTTTACTCACTTAACATTCTCAAAAATGATCACTGTTTTGCTATATTTATGATTTTCCTTAAGGTCTTTTAGCAATTTTGCAGACTAAGTTTAGTATTTCTAAAGATTGCCTTTACATTTTTATATAATAAATTGAAATTTCTTTTCATATACAACTTTAGATACCATGAATTGCATCTTTTTCAACAAGATGAAGTAACTAATGAATTACCTTTTCTTTTTATTGAGGTAATAGATACTTCAATCATTGTACTATAGAAGTATAGGATATCTCACTTCAGGTGCTGATAAGACACCACGCCCCATATACCACAAGCACCCACAATTCATGCCCATATTCTGTTGCATCTCCTACTTTGTTCTTGCTCACCCCCTCCCCACTCTATTAGTACTAGTTCCCTATTTCTAATGTCTAATTTCTCCACACTAATTTCAGGTTTGGTTTAATTCTGTTTCTGTTTACCTTCTTTATATTGATCATCTCACATTTTAAAACTTCATTAACTGACTTAGACATTGAATTAATTCCCAGTTATTTAAAAAATTCCTCTAATCTAATTTTTCCTTTTCACCTTGTAGTTCATATTTCTATATAATAATCCTGCATTGTCAAGATTAATAAATTTATATTGCATTCCATTGTTCCCATCATTCCTATGCTTATTTACTAATTTTAATTGATCCTCCGCCCATTTTTATTTTCAGGCATAGTTGTTCCTTTAATTGGTTTATGGAAGAGTTACTATCAATATTTTATTTTCAATAAGCTCTATGGGTGCCAATCTCGCAAAGTTCTTTAATGTTGTATACAATATTTTGGTCATACTTTTTAAACTTGAGTATTATATGGATTTAATTTTCACATATTTCACAATAAATTTTAAACTTCCTAGGTTTTCTTCTTTCTTATACAAATTGAGTATTTTAATTAGATAAAAATTTTATAGATTATTTTTTACTTTTCTTTTCAAATTTTCTCCATATAATGTTTTCCTAAGCCTTCTTTTAGAATTTTTTTCTTTTGTTACATCTTTCAATATTTTTTTCCTATTTTCACTTTATTGCTCCCTCTGGAACAGTAATTATGTACTTGTTGTAATGTTTGACTCTCCCTCCTATCCCACACCAGCCTGTCTTTGTCAGTTGCTTCCATAATATTTTATAAAATGTGGCCATTCTATGTGAGCCAGAAATTTGTTAAAGAAAAATAGATATTAAGAGAAAATTTTATAGAGCAGGTAGTATTGATTTTGATGTGTTTCCTAGGACTTAGTTGTCCTAGACCTATGAATTTCTTCATTCTGGGTCAATAGAAGATCTACAAACTCCATTTCACAAAGCCTCATTTATAAGATTATTATTAGGGTTTAATGAGATTCTTTTTTTGCTTTATTAACTGGCAGTAGCAACGTATTCAGATATAATTGTCAACTGTTATTTTTGTCTACTTTTTCACAATATTAGTCAGTTTTTTGTAGAATTAGTATACATGCTTATCTTTATCCAGCACTTTTTCTCTCTGACCATGATTTAAAGAAAGAAAGTATCTCATCAATACTCTCACAGAGCTCATGTACTTTGCACAAAATCAATGAAATCACACCTCAGAATAAGCCATCTGAATATGGAAATATTTACTGGCTTTCCAAGTGCCACAAGTTAATTATTCTCCAAATCTTCCCTTAATGTGTTTGTATTTCAAAAAATTTGACAATGATTATTTTTATTTATGGATTGACAGAGTATGTTTTCGTTTCATTCTAGAAATCATTATCATTCTCTTTTTGTTTTCTTTGCTATGTTCAGTTGGTTTCACTAGACAGGATGGCAGAATAAATAATTTTTATTTTGCCCAATTTTGACTTCAAATCCTTATACTACATTTAGACATGACAGAGTTTACATGTAATTATAAAAGGAGGGTAAGAACAGTGTTGAGATGTGAAAGACGGGGGAATTTGTCATTAAACATCAAACTATCATTACTAGATACATCAAAATTATAGATGCAAGAGTTGCCTAGAAGACATTTCAGGAGAGGGAATAGTTGTTTGTCTAGAGCAAGTATTTCATAGACTAGTGGGACTTAGGGTTTTGAAAGGCAGGTTGGAAGAAGATCACTGAGAATAGTTTTTAGTCCATGATAAATAATGAGCTATTGGATTCTCTGAGCAGAGAGTAATACAATTATAGCTCTTCTTCAGAAAGATTTATTTAGATGTGGTATAACAGATAAATGATGAATTATACACAGGGAATTCACTTAGGGTTTATAATAGTCTCTGTGTTAGTTTTCTATGTTTGTTCAACACATTATGCACTCATTTAGCAACTTAAAACAGTTTCTGTGGATCAGGATTCTGAACACAAACTTGCCTGCTCCTCTGTTCAGAGGCTTACAAAGCCACAGTTAAGACACTGCCAGGGTGGTGGTGTCACCTGGGCTGGGGTTACTCTTCAAAGATCACTGGGTTTTGGGGCAGAATTCATTTTCCTTACACCATTATGGCTCATGGAAACTTATCCCTTGAAACCAGTAACACAGTCTTTGATTTCAGAGAAAACATAAGCCCCCTTTTATAAGACTCCCTGCTTGTCAACTCAACCTTACCCAAGATAATCTGCCTTATTTTAAATTTCACCAATTTGGCACCTTACTTATGTTTTCAAAATATCGTTATGGCTTTATAATGTCAGGTACTGTGTGGGGTGAGATTCTGTACCATAGCCATAGGGAGATTCTCCATCAAGGATCTATACAAGAAAGTTAAGTGGAACTAATGGGGACATCTTTGGACCATGTTTAGCACATATTGTATTGTAAAAGACACAGGGAAGAATAAGAATAGAAACGTGTTAGCTATATGTGAAAGGAATTCAGAATTTTCTTATACAAGCTGTAATAGAGATTAATTAATTGTTAATTAATTATTAAATTAACAGACACACAAAAGTAGAGTTATAGGTTCAAATGTAGAACATGAGTTAGGAATCATAGAGTCCCAGTTCTTTCAGGAAAAGGGAAAATTACAGAAAGTATTTCCTAGAAGAGGTGTTTCCTGAAGGTTGAATCGGATAGGAAGGAATAACAAATAAAGAACAGACAAGCAAAACAAGATGCATATTGATTAGCAGATACATACAACCTGTGACTGTTACAATAATATTGTGCTATACTTATAATATTTTGATGTTTTATTCATGATCAATTTTTGCCTGTTTTGATTTATTTTTTTAAATAAACAGTGCATTAATACCTTAATTACCTTGATTGCTGACATTTTAGGCACCCTCTTAAATTTCATACCTGAGGTAAATGGTCTCACTTCTTCACTCTGGTTTTAGCTCAACCACCAAGCATCAGAAACATTCAGAGAAACTGCACTTATTTAAAATTAAGGTGAGAGGGGAGGAGTACAGGTAGAAGCCAGAAAAGACAGCTTGGGTACATCATGAAATCTTGTTTTCTCCTCTGATGACCATCTCCAAAAACAAAAACAAAGCAAAACAAAAGCCTTTACTCTGAGGATCCTTGAAAAGGGTTTTAAGCTGGAGAATGAACAGATGACACTGTTATTTAGAAATATTACACTGGCAAAATTGCAGTAGTGTTTAGTTCAGAAGGGTTACTTCTCTCCCCTGTAGGACAACAGTCAGAGGCCATGTGAGTGGACCCACAAGACAAGTAATTATACTTTTGTTACTGTAGCACTTGGCTCACTGGAAAAGTATTTTGGTTTGGGTATTCACCAGCAGAAACTGAGAATTTGATTTTGGAAAGGATGTTCAATATTTTTTTTTTTTTACTCACTAAGTGGTAGACCTTTTGTTAATGTGATTTTTTTATGGCAATCACATTTATGGCTGAATCATTTCTGTTACTATATGCAGCTTATTTCACCTGAGAAATGTTTCTGATAAGATGCTATGTTCTGATATATGATGCCAGGGTTGAGTGTGAGCCTACAGTTTTTATTGCATTTATATTCACTGATGTTAGGTTAGGAGGAAGGCAAATGAATTCTCACCATACAAAATTGAACAACCCAGCTTTATAATTGCTTCAGGATAGTCGATTGCCTATTTTGTCTCTGCTCAAAGTACCCAAAGGAAATCTTCCTATGGCCATTGAAAATATCAGAGTCTGCAGATGGAGCTCATAACTATAGAGTATTGGCTGTATATTTAACATACAAGTAGTGAAAACTGATTTGAGGGAGGGAGCCAGGACTACAATTGGATGCTTGATTGGAAGGCTGATAGAACCAAAAGGCCAATCTGTAAAAAGACTATTTTACATAGTAAGAGGTAGCATATTAAAAAAGTGTTTACTACCTTAGAGTATTCTAAATATGCATGACATAAATGCAAATGGAATCATATAACCCTTTATATGTCAACTTAATATCTCTGATGTAAGCCTTCACTCTCCTCTTCCATTTTTTTTTTGTCTTTTTAACCAAATAAGCATACCAGATACAAACTCCTTTTTTGTTTTGAAATATAGGACTCCAGGGAGCTTTTTATTTATTTATTTGTATATTTGGGTCTTATGGATTAGAATGGGACATATATTCCTTTTCTTGTCATGTTGAATAACCATTGGTAACAAGAAAATGCCATGCCTGATTCTTATAATTAGAAATGAAGTTTTTAATCTTAGATTTATTTGGAAATTTTTAGAAATAACAGTGAACCCCTAAATCAAACCACCAACTTTTCATTTCTTCGATTTGCTAGTATGCAAATTGTCTGTGAATATGATGGTTTGTTTAGGATTTATTTTACACACAGTACAAATGTAACAAATTCAAAAAAATTTATACTTTGAGCATTTTTTTTTCCCTCTTTGGCTAGCAATGCTCAATAGCTCTTAAAATGGTGGGTAAGAGCAGTGAATTATAGTTTCCAGTCAGCCAAACCATCGAAAGGCTAAAGTACTCATACTCCACAGACTGTTTTCACTTTTAGTATGGCAGTCAGTATACAACATGAGGTTTTCAAAACTGGATTATAAAATGGGCTTTGACTAGGTGATTTTGCCGAACTCTAAGTCAGTGTGTGTCCTGAGCATGTGTAAGGTAGGGAGATTGTGCTGTTCTGTAGTTTGGTTACATCTCATACAATCTTGACTTAGGTTATTTTCAGTTTACAAATAGGTTTACACAGACATCATCCCATCATATGTCAAGAAAAGGTCTTAAGTTTCCTGAATGCGCTGAGCACATAGGTAAAGAGATAGAGCCCCAAAAGTAAATGGCTGATACTCAACCCAAGAGCAAGCAGGAAATGCTTCATAGCATTATTTCAGCAATTCCACAAATATCTTTTGATTCCAGAATATATACCAGACCTAAAATCTCGCTGTACATGATGCATTTGATTATTATGTAATTTAATTTTAAAAATAAAGAAGTTTCAACAAATCTTCCTAATAGAGTTTATATTTGAATTAAATTGCTACAAAAGTGAAAATTACTGATAGCTAAATTCTTCCACTCAGATAAGAGTCCTGATATCCTTTTTGAAGTGAATTAAAAAGTAGATATATTGGCAACTATCCCATCTTTCCTTCACCTGCTTTAGTTAACAACTGCAAAATTTACATTCCAACTGAAAATGTATAAGTTGAATTTCTAAAAACTTCAAACAACAGAAAAATGGATGAAGTAGCTGTTTTGCCCATCCAGTAGATTACTAATTCCCTTGACTTTTTTTTTCCAAAAAGCAATCATTGTTAGAAAATATAAAAATATATTTCCCTAGAAATTGTCTGTATGTCAGCATGCATATATATCACATGTGTGCACACATGGGAATAGATAGTGCCTTACTTTTCCTATGTATCTTCAAAATTACTCCAGTTAGCACAGACAGGGCTCCCTTACTTCCCTAAGTACTTGGAGAGCCAGGTTTCTCAGTTTTGACATTGTGGGTATTTTTGGACTGGTAATTCTTTGCTTTGAGTGACATTCATGTGCAGTGCAGAATGGCTAGCAGCATCCCTAGTCTATAGCCCCTACTGTTCTTCACCATTCTATTTTCAGTTTCAGGGTTTGATTTTCTTTTGTTTGCATTTTGATTTAATAGTTCACAAAAAAGTAAAATGTACAGTATATGCTTCTTTCTCTGATACATACCACTTTCTGCATTATGGCAGATTTCTTAACCATAAAAAACAAAATATTTAGTAATTTATCACTCCTCTGTTCTCCCTCTTTGTCTGACCAATCTAGTTTGTCTACTTTCATTGCAGTATGTCTACTCCTCTTTGCTGTGTACATTTTTCATTCTCATCAATGATTTCAGTTTTTAAATAAATGAATTGGATCTCACAGAGATCATCAAAATAGTGAATATCACCCTTTTGCTAAGGGACCAACTGGGTCTTATCCCAACTCATTCTGATTGCAAAAATCTCATGACCTTTTCTCTATATCAACAGTTCCACTGTGTCATTATCTCTTTTTCTTAGTTTTGAAATTTCTTTGACTTGAGATAAGGTCTTTTATTTCATAATGAGAGAGGGAGCTGGAGGGAAAATATCTCTGGAGGGGGTAGAGTAATGAAGTACAACCACACTGGTATATAAATGATAGAACCTTTCTTGCAAATAGGTTGGGCTTAGATATTACAACATTAGTTTTGGCCAGCTATAGGAGTAATATGTCCTTGTTGAAAAAATTTGGAAAGATGACAAAAATATTCTTGAAAACCACTCAATATTTTGATGTGGTTGCTCCTTTTCTTTCTTTTTCTTCCTTTCTTTTCTTTTTGCTTATCCATTTATTTCAAAATTGAGACCATATGTATTTTAGATACAACTTACACACTCAATGCATCACCGATTATATACCAAAAATTCTTTGAAAAATTTCTAATGGTTGTAAAATATCTTATTGGGAAGAATCAACACCATTTATTTGACCAGTTTTAGAAGAGTAAAGATGATTTTTTTAAACATGCAGGGATATTTTACAAATGGACAAAACAAGCACTGACATTTCAGTTTCCTATCAAGTCACTTAACTGAATTTTTTTCTCAATGACTGCAGCTATTGCTCTATGCTCATGGTCAACAGTTTGATTTGGATTTGAGCTACATCTTTGGAGAGTTTAGCTTATGCCAGTCTTTTCAAGGGAAGAGCACATTTAGGTAATAAAATGAAGTGGAATGAATGGAGATTTTATATTAAGCTGGAGAAACATTGATGATTTTGTTCACTATTGACAACAACAATGATAGGGCAGAAAGCACATTTTATTGGGGCATACATTGAGAAAGAATATGACGACTGATGAGTGTCTTACTTCTTGAACTAGCACTCTCACTGATTAATTATGAGATGCTAAACTATAACATTAAAGTTTACTTACTGAATGTATATGTTCTGACAAACATTGCACTTTAATGATAGAACGATGGGCAAGAGAGTTACGAGTCACCCTCTAGTTGATTTAGAAGATAAAAATGCCAATATTTTGTCACTCTACTTTCTCAGCTATAAAATAAACAGATCTCTATGGCCACATTCAGCAATAAAGGCTTATTCTTGTACTTTATTCACTCATTTTAAAAACATTTATTAGATGAATACTATGTTGCATACTCTTTGAGACTTGTGGTTGATGGAAAGTTACTTGCTTTTAAGGAACTCTCTGTATAGTGAGAGTAGGTAATAGAAACATAATTTACAATGAATTTTGATGACTTGCCATTTTGGAAGTATTCACGGGATGATTAGGGTCACCAAGAGGAAGCATCTGTTTTTCTAAGAGAATGAAAGCAAAATCTGGGTAGATAACTGAGTTGTCATAAGATAGGAGCAAAGTTTTACCATTCAGAGATGTAGTAGGAAGCACGTGGCCTATTCAGCAGAAGACAACACAAAAGAACATAATGTGTTCAAGAAATGATTGGACTATAGGATATGCTTGTTAGTTTACCTATTTTCTATAGGTCTCACTGTACTAGAGGCCAAGACATTACTCTGAGCTTAGGGATAAAACAAAAGGTCACAGAAACACGACCCTAACTTCAAATGTCTTAATGTTTTCTGGTAGAGACACAACAGTAAATAATCATGCACATTCACATATGACTCCAAGTAGTCACAAAGGTGACAAAAGAAAACTTTCAGAGTTGCTCTGGTAAGCTCAAGAAGTTCAACATTATTTGGGAGGGAAAGTAGGTAGAGGACCAAAACACTCAGTGATAGAAATATTATTCTAAAAATATCTGGATAGAAGATGGAAGTGGTAATTTGGTGGCATTTACTATGTGATTGAAGCATGCAAGGCAAGAGGATTGGCACAAGGTGAACCTGAAGTAGAGATGCTGGCCAAGTCAAATAAGCCTAAGGACCATCTCAGAACCTGCTAGGAATTTACTCTGGTCTTTGATTATACTTAACATTTGCAAACACTTTACAAACAAGATATTAATATTTACAAACATGGTCTTAAGACAAGTTATCTGGCCTGTCTGAAATTTGTGCCTAGGCATTGTATCTAGTTTCAATAGTTCTTATTTGGTTATATATTTCCTTCAATGTGGACCACGGCCAACTACTTCTTTTTAGGAGCCTCTCCTCCCCCATTCCCATGATGACTAGGATACTTCCAACCTCATATTTGTGGAGTAATTGGTGATTGTTTCTGGGAAGTCACATCATATCTTGGAGCCTGAGAATACCCCTTGCTTCAGACCATAGCTTATTAATCCAAGTGGATGTAGAGGTCATTCCAATAAACATTTTTTCAGATCCCTTTTCTTTATAAATGCAAAGGGTACCAGCCTATACCACGATTTGCACAGCATGCTAGTATTTTTTACCTACAGTTTCAGCAGTAAACTAGTACAAGATCTCCTCAGCCTTCCTAGTTGTGCCTGAGTTACTTGGACTGTACCTGGACAAATAGGGTTGAACCCATGAGATGCAAATATCCAGGAAGAAGATGGCATCCAACTTGATAGCACATTGCATATTACAGGTTAGTTAAAAGGAGGATAGAAAATGCCTGATATTTGTAAGTAATAGAAAATATCTCAAGGAATTTCTGAACCCAGAAAGTATGACTATCTGCACCCAACATCCTTGGGGATAAGATCTGCCTGAAAAATCTCTTCAGCCAGACTACCTGGTTGAATCCAGTTCACTGCTGAATAGGAGGGGGGAAATAGGAATTACGGTCATTGAGAACAGTCACATGTACAATATATACAATACCTCATTGATGGAGATTCTCACAGAGAATTTGAAGTTCCCAATTGAAGTTCCAGAAGGAAATATAATTTTCTTAGAAAGCTTGTCTGCACCAAATTTCTTCTCTACCTAAAACTGTTAATCCCGCAAATCATGAAAGAGAGCAGATATTCCCATCTGTCCCAATGCAGACCAGAAAAGAGACAACTGTCGAAACCAGAGCTTTACCTTACTCTCTGCAAGGAGTGGGTTTTGTCATCTGTCTGTAATGTTGTGTCAAAGTTTTTACTTTTAAAAGGAAAATTTTATTTCTTGCCCCATGGGTGAATAAAATGTTCCTTTGAAGGAGTCAATGAGAAGAAACTTTAGCAAGCATGATGCATAAAAAGAGCAAAATGATTGTGATGAACTATGACTAGAACATGTTATAGTAAATCCTATCAGGACTTTTCAGTCTTTAAAAAGTTAATCTGTTATGTAAATTTCCAAGAAAATATTGCTATAGCCATGATTTCCAAAATTTGCTTAACTAAGGAAAACTCATTTATTTTGCCCAGATTTTTGAAGGACTATTCTTTGTAATAATACTATCACTAATACTAATTGAGAATTTAATCTGTGCCACAAACTACCACAATTGGTTCATACAAGTTAGCCAATATCCATGACTAATTTAGGGTGCAAAATCTTTTTACTCATTTTATGGCAAGGTAGACAAAAGTTCTGCGATTCAGCATCATGCCCCAAATACAAGCTTGTATACAGAGATACTTTGATTTGAACCAAGGTGGTCTGACTTCAAAGCTTGTGTTACAAACCTCTTGATAAGGTCACCTATAATTTCTTTGAGTACCAAGAAGAAAAGTTAGTATTGAAAATGAAATCTTCAGTAAGGATTTGTCTTTCATTATCCAGAACCATTTTATTTTGGAAAACATTATTCCCTAGAAACATATTGGTATAATAGAATCATTAATAATAAATCATGTTTTAGGTAAACCCACTAATATTTGTACAAGGAAAGTTAGCAAAAACTTCATTTTTAAAAGGATACATCATAGAAAATCATCAAAAAACCTTAGCTGTGTTTTCCTGTATTTTTCACATTGAGGGGGGTGGGTTTATGACTAAATCTTTTTGAAACTGAACTTTTTGGAATAAATATACCCTAAGACATACAAAATCAAGACTCTTGGATATTTTCCCAGGTTCTCTATCTTTTCTGAATCACATTGCAGTCAGGATAAGCTTTATCAGAAATTCCAGGTCTTGAAATAAAAGCATGCAAAAATTTCTGAAAACATATATCATTATCATTTTGTTGAATCTATCAAAGTCATTGGCCTGTTGTGGGTAACAGCATTAAGTCATCAAGTTTGTTGACATAATGTACATGTAGTATTTGGAGATCAAGTTGCTCTGAGCAATAGCTCACTGGAGTTACTTGGCTCATTTTTTATTATACAACACTATCACTACGGGTATCTCATCCCAAGCTCTGAAAAGGTGGTGGAAGAAATTATTAGGGAGAGGATCTTCTTGAGAATACCTTGACTTTAGGAGTAGAATCTTCTGTAGAATATCCAGAATATTCTAAAGGAGCTACATAGATAAAAGTTAGAATTTTTCTTCATTTTGTTATTCTGCAGTCCAATTTCAGCATTGGCAAAGTCCTGAGAAGTAGAGGTGATCCCTTTTAACTATAAGGACCATTCATTTAGCAATAGACTGACACGTGAGGAAGAAGGCATTAATTTCAGGCAGATACTCTCTGATAACAGGAATATTAGACTGACCACTGATAAAGGCAACAGAGACTTGCACATTTTCTATAAATTTGCTTAGCAAATATGAAAGTAAGGGGGTAACTAGATAAAGTTTTTCTGGATGACCTTAACCCATATCTCTACACTGAGATTTAAGAAAATACATTAACATCTAAGAAATTCCTTCAATTTGTGGGAAGTTTTTTTTTTTTTTTTTTACAAAATGATTTTATGCATGATTTAATTTAATCATCATGACTTTCCATGCTGTTTGCTATTATTGCTCCTTTTTTTGTGAATGAAGAGAAAAAGGTTTGGAGATTAAATGACTTATACAGCCACATAGTTAATAAACAGATAAGCTTGATGCCAGCATAAGTCCGTTTGTCACACTTTTTACTGTATTTCCCAATAACCCATCAAAGTTCATTAATATTTAAAGAAATCATAAACAAGGGAGCATAACATAAATTCAGACAACTTCCATCTTGACTATCAAACAGAAATTGTATTTTTCAATGGCAATTTCCAAATTTGAAGATGTTCAGTTTACTATTCTCAACCCTTCCTGACAAATTGGAAATCAAATAAGATTTGAATGTAGCAGAGTTTTAAAAGTTTCATATATACTACATCTCTAATTTAAAAGGTTATTGTATCATGTTTGTTGACATTTACTTTTAATTTTGATTAATAAGTTAAAAATTCCCTAAGAATACAGTGATGTAGACAAAGCCGTGGATATTATACAGCCATAAAAATGTTTATGAAATACTTTTAATAATCTGGAGAATTCCAATCATAAATCTAAGGAAAAATCAGCACACACACATTTGGAAAATATAGATACCAAGGAAACAGAAGGAAATAACTGGAATCTTATCAATAATTGGAATAATAGAATTATGAGTGACAATACATTGTTCTTTTTGATTAATAGTTTCAGCTTTTCCAAAATGACTATTACATTCTTTAGAATTCAAAACCATGTTTTTCCAAAGGTTAAAACATGCATTTCTTAAAAATCAGGTTAAGATTTTGGGTGCACTAATATGATATTTTGGCTAACTTTTTTTTCTGGAAATAAAAGAACCTGACTATTTCTGATCTTTAATCTGAGTAAGATGTTTTCTAAAGTTCTTTTTTATACCTGTATCTTGCAACTATTGGATGCCAATGCCCACTTACCATCTATCAGCTAACTGGATTAAATTTCCCCCCTCTTAACAGTAATTTACTGTCCCTCTGGGGTAACTTCCCTATGCTTATAGCCTAGGCTTGAGGTGAGGCTACCTTTCATCCTTTTCCTCTAAGCCTAGCATAGCTTAGAATTCAAGACTTTGAATCTTGACATACCAGCTCTAGAATGTAGGGTCAATTGTAGGTGAATTCATACTTAGATGGCCAGATATTCCTTGATATGAAATGATGACCTTGTCTCCTCCTGATGCTTTGGTATTCTCTTGATTTGAAACTCTATGCATTCATCACCCTAGTCCTCTAGTCCTCCACGGATTCTGTGACTGCCTCCTTAATTCCAGTATCTAGAGATCAATTCATTTTTACAAGTTTATCCAGAATCAATTTCCTTTGCTTTTAATTCAGAACACTGACCAATGCACAAACTGTCAATAATTTCACACTATGAATATTGGCAAATATTTTCCTTCAGTTTAATAAAAGTTAAATAGGGCATTTTCAACATGGTAATAAGATTAAAAGTAAAGGCTAACTGCTACAACTTAACACTTCACCTAGAAGAACCTAGTAAAAACATCAAAGACTATCATCTATTAGTTCAAAGCCTTAAGTCTTTTAATGCCATAAATACATTAGGGTTCAGTATAATCTATGATTTCTCATAATAGCCACACAAGGGTGGGCACAGAGAGTTCAGATGTCATTTTTTAATTGGAAGAAGAAGACTGCAGTGCATTGCAGCATTTGATGATCTGATGCTCCTGAATTTTCACAGCATCTTAAGCACAGAATTTTTTTTTTTATTACCCTGGCTGTTCCTCAAGACCTTTTGTTGAGAAGGACAGTCTTTGGCCAGTGCAAGCAACTCTCAGTGTTCTGATGATAACCTGCTAATGTACCAATTCCTCTATAATTAAAATCGTTCGGAAGTGGTGCATTGGATTTGTAATAACTCTCTCATGACAGGAAAGTCAAGTAGAAGACCCAAGTCATCAGCCTACTTGCTTAAGTCTTTTACATAATAATATTTTCATGATAGACAGTCAGGTCCTAAAAGAGGCTCTAACTCAATGAGGCAAGCACATTTTTATAGCGTCCAGAAACCAAAGCAGCTTCTCCAACAGGAAGCTGACATAATTGGCTTGGAGTCCTGTCCTAAAGAGATATTTCCTCAGCTTTGACTGTATTTACTTAGCTAGTCATTTAACAACCCAAGATAATATGTCTGACTTGCAAAAATTTTTCTTCAAATTATTATAAAGTCACTATTTATTTAAAAACAATGAAATTTCTGATTGTATGAATTTTCTGGTAATGGAAGGTTAGATTTGATTTTTCCTGTATTGACTATTAGTCTGTCTCTCTCTGTCTGAACCTCAAACCTCCCAATTCACCTGGATAAGCAGACGATGTTGCCAGGTCTCCTAAAGACGCCATGGCAGAAGGATGACCCAGCAGTTTCAGGATTCCAAACAAAAGAGCTGCTGCTTCTTTTTTAGAGCACAGGTAATGAATGCCCTTGTGTTGTCTTCTTCTCTCTTCCCACTTTCTTCCTAATGATACTTACTCCTTTCTCTAAGCTCAAGACAGAGTCTTATTACCTCCTTATTTCCAGTTAAGATTTTATTCCTCAACTTCAGTAGCCATGGAATGAATCCAGCATGTCTCTCTCCTCTTTCCTTTGTCCTCATCTAGCTGAGACTTTTCAGCAGATGATACCCTTGCCTATGCCAGGACTTCTGTATTCTGATTCAAAGACATCCCTTTGGTTCTACTCATGACTAGAGGAACAACTTCCTCAAGCCCTCTTTTGTGTAGATAAGATTTTCCATCAATTCTTTCTTTTGTCCATCCTTATGATGCGCCATGTGTTTCCACTGACCTGCGATTCCTACAGCCCAGGTAGTATAAGCACAGGAACACACTGTTATGTGACAACTCTTGGTCTCTGTCCTCAGAGTTCTCCATCTAGTAGAGATGCAGAAAGCACATGATGGTGAATTAGATAAGTGATGTGGTGAATATGGTGCTATGGGGATAATGAAAGGCCCCTAGCCTATACTGATGGCTTAATTTTCACTGGATACAGTGAAAATTAAATGAGCAGGGAAATTAAGTTGGTAACAGCTAGGTAAAGCAGATGATATTCACAAACCAACAAAATGAGTTATATTCTTATTTTTTGTCAATTGAACAGTCAATTTATAGGAAAATGGGAACTAGAAAGTTAAGCAATTACCTTAAGTCCTCCAAATATTATGATAAGATTGTGTCACTTTTTCTTTTAATCTTGGAAGGGTTAAGATGTGGGCTAAAACAGTAGTATAGAGATGAGCTAGATTCTGTATTTTTCAAATTATTTACAGTATATACAACTATGAATACTGTGTTTTCACTTAAAATTGTACGGTAAAATTTGTTTGCTCTATGAAAGTGATCAAAAACATCTTTTTGATGGCTCATTTCATCTTTCTAAGTGAGTCCCTCTTGGTTTCTCTCACTCCTGTGATCACATCAGTAGACTATCTTGTTTATGCCTTTAACTCAGACTTGCCTTCTTGACACACTCATAAAATTGATTATTTTATCACATTGGTAATTTGTATAATTTTCAGGTATTTAGAAGGGCCCCGTGCCCCATGAAATACAGGACATTCCACTCATCATCTTTCACTGCCTTGGAGACTCCTTTTCATGTGAAGTCAGTAAGTGTTCTAGCATCTATCAACTGATATTATTTTGAAACATAAACAAGAATCAAAGTTAGCGTACTTTTGCTGAATCGACTGTGAACCTTCTTTGAGTCCTTTCACTGGGCAACATCTAAGTATTACAGACTGTGAACTGTTGATTTTGGCAGTCATTTTTCCTGGAACATTCCTTTTGTGGATAAGGTGAGGATTAGGACATCATGTGCCAGGTTTTGATATACTTCCCTTCTTTTGAAATAGTTCATTGGTCATTACTCTGCAAGTCCATCTGAGACCATGTTCATGTTTGTTTTTCCACATATTGTTATTCTCAGCATCATCAACATGATCATAGCACCACTCACAGTATTCTTATCTATTTCAGTCATTGTGTTTAGTGTATTATAGAAATTTAAAAATAACCATTGGTGATAAGAATTATATGTATTCTTAAGTCCTAGAACTTGAGTTTTAAATATCATTAAATTCCTTGGTTGATGATTAAACCTGGTTCTAGAATGTGTGATTTTGAAAGAGAAGAAATAAGAAATGTATGTGAATGTGTGAGAGAGAGAGGAGAAAATGGGGAGAAATCACCAGAACAACTACATAATATCACCTTAAAGAGATTTGAGAAAGCTCATTAGAATTACACTTCTTATTCCCAAAAGTACCAAAAGTATTTCCAAAACTCATTGGAGTTTTGCCTAGTGAGTCTGAGTTGCCATTGAGACACCAATGTCTTCTGCTGAAGAGGAAGTTGTGGTCATTTGTAGTCATGGCTTCTATTTCCTGTAACTATTAGAAATGTATTTATCCCATTTAACATTAAACACAGATTTTTCTGGTATTTTTGTTTGCGGCTTCATTTAGTACTGGAGTTAAGGAGCCCCAATTTGACATTTTGGGGTTTAAATAACTAATGGTCAATTTGCCAATGGATTTCTTGAAGTTACATTTTTATCTCTGTTTACCTTACATTTTTCTCCTTTATCTTTCCCTATCATCACCTCTTACTTGACATCAAATATAGTAAAGAAAACATACTAATATTTTGACTTAATCATGCTTCTTCTTTTTTGAAAAAAAAAAAAAAAAAAAAAGTTGAATGAAGAGAAACTGTCCCTCCCTGGGCTATTTATTTATTAGAGAGCACAGGCCTAGTGTGGTGCTGACTTTGATATGCAGTCCTTGACCTTACCTCCTCTATGTGAACTTCTAATACCAGATGGCAATACAATGTTCATCTTCTCCAATCATCCCAGGATCCTATGCCAGGCACCTAAAGACTACCCCTACAGTCCCAAAGCAGATGACATTATTCAAATTATTTGTCACTGGTCCTGTCTATCTTTCCTATAGAAAACCCAAAAAGAGACAATTCTAAACCATTCTTTGCTCATCCCTTTGCCTTCTGATGCAAGCCTGTTTTGCCCCAACTGTGGCCTCGAGTAATAAAGATAAACTTCCTATTTACAGGAGTACTATGAGTAACTTTAAATTTTCTTTTCAATGCATTGAACTTTTCATGATGTCATTAAGTTACCTTAAAAATGAAGACCTGCCCACAGAATGTGTTCAAGGTATGGCATTTTTGTAGAGAAATTTTAAGGCTTACTCCTCACCCCCAAATTTGATCCGTTTTTCCTACCTAATATGCTTATCTTTGTAGAACAACTCTGTCTACACCCACACTGTCTTAAATATGAGCAGGAACTGTTACTTAGTATATGTCAAAGTGAATGTACATCATTTTTATGATGATATTAACTTATGTAAGATTCCATCTTGCTAGCCTATTCATTATTGAGACTCCTATAGGTAGATTAATAAAATCATAGGCCATGCCAAAGAAGATTTCATAACCAGAAACTACTGATAACCCCTTGGAGTTGATAGCACCTTATAACTTTCAGGCAGCCTGAAGCTGGGGTCCTCCATTTTACAGCCTCGAAGAAACAAATTCTGAGAATAGCATAAGTGATCTAGGAAAGGGACCCCTTTCCAGAGAGCTTCCAGATAAGAATGCAATTTCATCTAACAACTTAATCTTGCTAGAATCAAAGCAGAAGACTCAGTGAGGTTATTCCCAAACTTTAACAGGAGCTATGGGATAAGGCATGCATGTATGTTTTTAAGCTGTTAAATACATGGTAAATTTGGGATGTAGTATTAGATAACTTAAATAGCATTCAATTCCAATCCCTGCTAATTCCCCTAATATTTATTTTATATGAATATCATTAGTTCTCTTTTTTTCTGAAATTTTAGCTAATACAAGAACTCCACCTGTGTTACTGTGATATGCTGTGTATACATCTACTGTCAGTTCCATATGGATTGATAGATTTATAGGATTGCCTTCCTCTTTTGGAAAATAAGTGTCTTGATAACAGAGTCTGTGTTTCATTTTCCCTTTCTATGCTTACAGTGGCATGAAGTATGCTTGACCTGTAGAAAATGCTCAGCTAGACTGAACTGGGCTGAACTGACTGGCAGCAGCTGTAGGTAACATAGTATTTTCAGGATATATTTAACTCCCCTAAAACTCAAGACTTAGAAGATTGCCTGGTAAAATGGGAGAGATAGAAGTAAGGAGGCAGAATATTATGGAAATAAATTGCTCATAGTCGTGCCCTGGGATAGCTTTGGTGTAAACACTATGGCCTATTCTTCTTGAGTGTGCCTTGAAAGGTGTTGTCAAAACAGCTAATTGCTGGTATTTAATTGTCATTATAATGTTGGGGTTACATTTTGACTCCCCAAATATGTCACATATTCCACTCACTCCACAAAACAACCTGTGCCAAAGCCATATCAGTTTTCTTTCCCCCCTCTTTCTTCCTTTTGCCTCTGTTGTCTCTGGTAACTTTTTAAATTTTTCACAATATCCAAGATTTGCTTTTGCTATATTTTGACAGTGTAAGTCTTTACTTTTGTAATTTATATTTCACAGATAATTGAAGTCATCCAATAGCTTTTCTTTCACTTTCTGACTTATTTCAGTTAGCATAGTCATCACAAGTTTCTTATGCTTTATGCTCAAAGGGCACTAATTCATCTTTTTAATATTTATGTCATATTCTACTGAGTATATTTTCCATACTATCTGTTCATTGGTCAAGCAAGTTAGGTTGCTCTTATAACTTGATACTTGTAGATAGCACTACTTTTAATGAAGATGGCAGTGAGTACATAAGTCTTTTCCCAATAAATTTTTCATGTTTATTGCACATATTTGTAGAAAAGTCTTGATAGTTCACATGGAATTTTAATTTATAATCTCTGAAGAAATATTCATATTGTTTTTCATAGACAACCAACTTGCAGTCTCACTAACAATGGATGAGAGTTCCTTATTTACCACATCTTCTCTAACGTGCTGTTTCCATGATTTTTGTTATGGGTCATTCTCACAGCGATGAGTTGATATCTATTTGTAGTTTTGATTTTCATTTTCCTCATAATGAGTGCTAATGCACACTTTTTCATGCATATATAGAATGTCGTCTTTAGAAAAATATCTATTTAGATATTTTGTCCACTTTTTGATTGGGTTGTCTGACTTTGTTGCTGTTGTTGTTTTTAGATTGTATATGTTTTTGTATATTCTGAAAATTAGTTCCTAGTCAGATATGAGATGTGTAAATATCTTGTCCCAATCTGTAGGCTGCCTTTTTGTTTTTGTGTTTATTTTTTAAGACACAAAAAAGCTTTATAGTTTGATAGTCCTGTTTATTTATGGTTCCTAATTCTCTCATTTTCCTACTACAATATCATTTTAACCATGTTTTCAGAAAGTCTTGCTACATTTTTCAAACGAGTCAACTTAATGAGAATGTGGTATGTGAGGCAGGAGAGATAAGTGGATGTGGGCTGGTAAGGAAAAGCTTCAGTTAAAGACAAGGTGTGCAGTCACACATTATGAGCTCAATTAATGCTCCTCTGTACCTACAGCTTCTTGCTGTAACTTTCCTTCTCGAAACTTGCACTGGAGTAAAATTTATAACAGATGTTTGTTGAGCTAGGTATGATGGGTTTAAACCAGGCCTTACAAAGGTACCCTAACAGTGGTTGTTGAGAACAAGTTCAGGCCTAAATCTTCCCTTTCCCTTTATTTTTAAAGGAGGTTGAATTTACTAATAATTAGAGTACATGTTGGTTGTTTTCCTAACTCATAGAAAACTGTGCAAACAAAGAAATCCAGGGGTAGTATGTCTATGTGGTCACATTCTCTGCCTTTTTCATTTATCTCTAAGATGCAGTTAAAACTCAGAATCTGGAAACTTCAGAGCTACATCCTGGTATCACAATGAATGTTGCTCCAAGTGGATTTTGGAAAAGTAAAACCACATGATCAAACCGCTAATTTGTGGGATAGAAATTAAATCATAGGATAAGCAGGAAAGGAAAAGCAATGCAAAAAGCAAGGTATTTCTTATTTCTGAAACACTTGAAACTTGGACTACATAAAAATATGTATTGTGGAAAAATGCTACAGGCATTTGACTCAAGAAGATGTGTTTAACATGGACAGATGTAGTGAAGAATAGCAGATGTGTTTGATGAACTGAATGTATAATAACCCTCAGATATGTATGTATGCACAACAAAAGACTTGAAAAGAAGTGAAAGGTGATCACATTTATATGTTACATATCTTAAATCCATGCCTCATATATATATAAAGTTGTGGATGATAGTCAAGGTGATGAACATTTAGAGGGGAAATAGCATTTATTTTTTTGAATTTTAAATGATAAATTCCACAAGTAGCAAAAAAAAGGGTAAATTTATAAATCCACTTAAAGAGACTGGTTCTTGGGGTCTCACCATATTGATGACTATATTAGTGATACTAACCACAGGCTTTTTAGTTTTCTTTTAGGGCAAAAATCTTTTATTCTTCTTCTATGCCTCTCCACTAGTAATATAGGCTATAAATTTTCAATTTTTTTGTGAAGCCTAGTTATTTCATCACATAACATATAATAATTATTTACAACATCAAAATTTTAATTTCACGACACAATGTCTATCTAGGTGCAGACTGAAAACAGAAAACATTAATAACAAGAAAAAAAAGTGTTTGTGCACTCTGTTTCCATTCTAGTATGTGTCTTTGCTCAAGGGAAATTGGGATGATTTTTTTTTTTTTTTTGACAAAGCACGAAGCAATGCAGGTAGGAAGAAGAGAAGCTCATTCATATGGACAAGCCAATGAATGAGCAACAGTCAATATCTCTAGTTTTATCTCCAAACTCCATTTCCAGTTCAGGGAATTGGAGGGAAGCAGCCACATAAAACCTGAACATTTAGACTAGAGAAAGGCAGGAATAACACTTTACAAAATAATAATGTAACACTTTACAAACTAATAAATCCTCAGTCCACTTCTGGCCCCCTTTCTGTCATATTTCCCCAGTGGTGACCAGCATGAAACAGGTTGCCCTTGCAGTGACCGAGGAAAAGCTATGGAAAGGATGCTCTAACTTAAGAAAATGTTTGACAGAAAAATAATTCCCTTTTCTATACAGGGTGACACAAAAGTGTATATGAATAAAGATCTATTTGATTTGAATTGAACATTGCAATTCATCAGCATACAGTGTGTATGTGGTTATGTTGTGGCATGTCTATTGAAATAAGAAGTTTCCATTATCATTTTAGCTTTTGTAATTCTTTGAAATAAAAGTTCCAGAAAAAAATAATTTACCTTTTAGTGGTAGTGTGTGGAGGTTGAGCTGAGGGAATAGAAGCTATAGATCTGGGATTTTCAGCTGTGGCTTTGTAATAGAAGAATCTTGAGTTATTTGCAAGTGTCAGTGCAGGCTTAGTCCTACCCCAAAAACAAGCTGGAGGGCTTGGTATCAGTGTTTCCCCAGTGATCTGCAGAGTTTCCCCAGTGATCCTCATGTACAGCTAGGTTAACAAACCTTGGAAGGGATAAGCAAGGAGGCAGAGATATTACAATGTATTACTGGTCTTGCCAAAAGAAGTAGTTCCCTGTGGCAAAATGAACCTTGGAGGGCATGTAACTGTAAATCAGTTAGCTATTCAGATTAGTCCACTTAGACATCCTTGCTTTGGTTCTATGCTAATTCAACACATTTTTGGCTTTATAATGACTTCTCTTACCATGGGAAAATAGTAGTTCATCTCAACATTGGAGTTTTGACTTATGGGGCACTTAGAATCCTCATTAGCTAGAATCAATGAAATGGTTTCCTAAATTAGATTTTAGTCTCTTTTTAGAGTGTTCAGTATAATGTCTCATAAATACACCTAAAGCTGAGACTCTGAAAATACTGGGTTTTAAGGCTGAAGACCAGATAAAACCAAGAGTTGTGGAGAAAACATTTCACTACATGACTGACTCCTTTCAAATTTCTCTTGGAGACAGTCCTGGAAACTATTAATTATAAAGGCCACATATTACCTCAGTAATCTTGATAATTTTGGACAACTCTTGGTAGAGATTAACTAAGTTATGTCAACTTTTGAGAAAGAACCACTGAACCAGACATGATTTCAAATGTTTTTGACACAAGCTTTTTGCATTAACTTCACTCTGAACTTGTTCCTTAACGTGTATCAACATTCAGGACAAATAAAATGGTCACAGTTTAGAACAAGTTTCTATACTGTGTGATATCATGCTTGTCATTTTTTTCCTCCTTGGACACAAGTTTTCCTTAACACAAAATAAGAAGATAGACTCCTATTACATTACCTATGGGTTTTTCTTAGCTTTAAATATGTACATCTTATAAAACTCTGGTCCTCCTAAAAAATAAAAATTTTATGAAAATTTTAGGTCTGCAGAAAAATTCAGATGCTAATATAGAGAGCTCACATCTTAGATTTGCTGTATTTAATAAAATATATTGATATACTATTATTTAATAAAGTCAAAACTTTGTTCAGATTTTCTTATTCTACCTAAAGTTGTTTTTCTCTATCCAAAATCATATTCAAGATAGCATATCATATTAGGAGTCAGCTCTCCTTAGACTTCTCTTGACTAGGAGACTTCCTTGAATTTTTCTTATTTTTAATGAACTTCATAGTTTAAAGGCTTATGGCATATTGTAGAATAGTCCCTAATTTAGTCCAACATTTTCCTTATGATTGGAGTGGCTAGTAGTATTTGGGTGAAGATTACAGGATCAAAGAAACATTTCTAGTCTATTGTATCAAGGCGATGTTCTATCAATACGAATTGTCTCTGTTGCTGTTAACCTTGGGTACATGGCTAAAGTAATGTTTGTTCTTATAGAAGGTTGCTGTGTAAAGTTACCCTTCCTTGCCCTTTTTCATACTCTTTTCTCTTTCAAAGGAAGGTACTTTGAGTAGTCTACACATAAGAAGTGAGTCACACTCAACCTCCTTAGACAATGGAGAACCTACAAAAATTATTTGGACTTCTCTAAAGGGTGTTTATCTCTTATCCCCTGTTTATATTTTATTTGTCAGTTTGGATTCATAGATATTTACTTTATACTTTAAGTTACAAGCTAACATTATTTTGTTGTGTGATTTATTCCTTCTTTGTCAAATGGGAACTCTTTCAATTGGTTCCCTGGTCCCTCTCAAATGTCTGATCACTGATGTGAGAGAGAGAATGTGTGTGTATGTGTTCAGTATCTGTCACAACCATATGTTATGGTCCCATTGCATATACATTTACATTTCCTGTCTAAGTTCCTTATTTCTGTAAGGGACCCTAGTTCCATTTAGTGGAGAATGCTAACAAAAATTGCTATCTGGGTTCTAGATATACCTTTTGCTACTGTTGCTTCTAGACTCTAGACTTGTTCTTCTGACAGATTGAAGAAATACATGTTTGTATATATTAACCTGTGTATTTGCACATGCTTATAAATATTTCTATGTGCAGCCATCTGTATCTATAACAAGCTGAACATCAATTCACATGACATCTCTGACTCGAATCCCCTGCAGCATAGATCATTCTCTAGTCCTTTCTACTTGCTTACTTATAACCTCCCTCTCCAGCAGTGAGAAACCTGGCTGCCACCATCTGCCATCCATTTGTTTAATTGTTCAATTACAGTATTCATGTATAGTGGTATCAGAGCTGTTAACCAGTACCCCATGGGAAACAATGTGAACTAGAGTGCTGTGCTTGTGTGTAATTTCTTTTGCCTGTAGACTTACAGACTGACTCATTTTCAAAGTTACGTGGATTACCACATTTTCCCTCACTCCTGCAGTGAGGTTGGCTTATTCATTTGCAATATGATTAGATTATTAGATAGGTTTTGTCACAATCTGCATGCAGTTCTGGGACCCTCAGCCTCTTCAGATAACATACAGTCTCCTAAATGATATGTTTTTTTTAATTTGCATATATTCAGGTCTACTCTTTGTAGGATAAAAGCTATCTTGCATTTGGACTTCTATTTTTCTTAAACTATCATTTATACTTTAGTGATTCAGCAGTAAACACAAAAGAACATCTTTAATGCATGATCTAATGATTAGTTCATAGTGTGACTGTCTAAAAATGCCATCTGGAATATCTAAATCTAAATTTGTATCTATGTCTATCTCTATTGTTCTCTTCTATCACTTCCATTACTGTGCTATTGTCAGATCTAGTTTCCATGTAATAGGACATTGGTATCAGTAAGTGACTGAGCAATTAGACTTTGGACAAACTATTGGAAATGAACTCATCAATATTAGAAGTACAGATATTATTCCTCTTTAAATTTATTTCTATTTTTTCCAAGGTGCTTTAAACATTTTAATCACAGTGCAAATTAACTGCATGCCTTGATGGTCAACATATAGCTACATTTATAAATTAGAACAGTATAAAACTTGTATAAATAAAAATTTAGTAACTGTAAATTTATCATACTGTGTGGTGTTAAATCAGGCACTGTATGAAAATACAAAGGTAAATTCAATATATTTTACTACATGACAACATCTTTCAGTGAAATATTTCTAACATTTATAAGTAGAAGTACAATAACCTCCCATAGAACAAATATTGAGGTCTTAACAATGACCCAAATTTTGCTTCATATTTGTTTCATTGATCTATTTTTTTCCACATTTTGAAACTATAATATAGCATATATAGCATATTGTTCTTATACATAATAAAGCTAATGACAATTTCTTAATGTCATCCAATGTCATTAGTCATTTTTTTTTACTGTAAAACATTTTTATATTTGGTTTCTCTGAATTATGAGACAAACAAAATACTGTTCTATTTGTTGTAACTCCTAGATTTTACATCAAATGCATATCCTGGTTCATTTTGGTTTTCATGCCGTTGACTTGTGACAGCAACAGATTCACTTTAATGCAGATTAATGCACACTGTATTGTCTGTTTACATTTTTTTGTCACTTAGCTTGTGTCTTTTATCTTCTGAGCACTAATACTTGGAATTCAGAAATTTGGTTGGGTTGTAATTCTACCTTTTGACAAGCATACTTCATGTATTACACTTTGCATCACAGCAGGGTGCTAACAAAGTCTGATCAACCCCATGTCAGTGAAGTTCATATTGAGCAGTGGGTTCAGGTGATAGCAATTTGATTCCTACCATTAACCTTTCATTTAATAGTTTCATCCATTGATGATTATCACCTGAATCATTCATTTCACTGACTATTGAAGTGTTGATTTTCTAATTTTGACATTTTTTTCCACACTTGTCAACTAGAATTTCTGGTTAAAAAAATCCCCCACTACATTTGTATCTATTTCATACCTGAATTAACAAAAATGATAGAAATTTATAGATTATTTTCTTTAGTTGTCAATATTCATATAAAAGAATGAGAAAAGTAATGGTGTCTTAACTTTATATTTATGAAATGTTTATATTTATGTGTATGATTTCATTGGTTTAGCTACATAATTCAAGTTGACTTACACAAATCATGCTTTTTAACAATGTTTTATACTTTAAACCAATTTGCCCTCTTTGTAATTTTGATATTCCTCGATAGACTTTGTTCGTATTCTTGTTTTTGGCACAAAAAAAGAGGCCCAAACTCATCTTTTATGGAGTCCTCATTTCTTTTTAAAGAAATAATATTTAGGGACCACAATCTAAGTAATATTCAGGTTCCTTGCCTTTGAGTTAACACTGTTTTCAGTCTTTTCAATGACATAGTTTATATTCAAAGAAAATATTGTGATATATGCTGAGATTGGAGATTAGATTTACTCATTAGATTTTTAGTCTTTAAATATTTTCTTTTATTCATTTTTTCTTACTCTGAAAAGTGTGATTTATTTTAGTATTAATACATCATTTATTTGCTATTTTCTACAATAAAAATTAAATAATTTTGAAATGATAACATCATTTCTATGAACAGTTGGATAACTGAAAGTAGCTTCACTTTATTGTCTTTTGTATATTGATTAATGAGAATAAACAGTCAAAATATTTTAAATTCACTTTAATACACATCTCTATAATTATATTATTAACTTGATATACAGGTATATTCATTTTACTTTGCTTGAAAAATTTTGCAATTGAGTTTTAAATGTGATTTTATTTTAGAGTTTATAAAACCTAAATATATAAGAAATAGAGACTTCCTCCAGAAGTACCTGACTGAACCCTATTATTTTTTTATATCTCCTGTGGTAATTATTTTATTATATTTTGGTTTCTCTTGAACTCTTTTTTTTTTGTAAAAATCAACAAATGCACATTTCTTCACCTTTATTCATAAAAGTATCACAATATACAATGTGTTCTAGACCTTACTTATTTGAAAAATTTTGTTGCTTTCACTCCAATCACATTCTTTACCATTCTGGTTTGCTTTTATTTTATGGCTGTCAATATTGCTTCAAGGGAATGCATCAGCGATTTGTTGGAGCAGTTCCCAACTGATAGACAATTGTTATTACAAACCATACCTCAGTGAATAACCTTATACCTAAGTCATTTTGTCCATAAGTCATTCTGTGTATTTGAATTGCACCTTGCAATGATTTTTCATAATCAACGGTAATTGTGTAGAGAATGCTGTAATTATTGCCAAATTATTTTTAAATCATCACATTTCCATAAGCAATGTAAAAAATGCCTCTTTTCTCATATTATTGCCAAAAATGTATGATGAAAACTTCCTGATTTTATGAGTCTGTTAAGGGGAAAATAGAATTCACTGCAGTTTTCACACTGATCTTAATCAGAAGGCTGAGAAGTGATTCACTATGGTTTCAATATTCAATTATATTACTATAAGTGAGGCTTATCTTCTTTTCATGCTTAAGATCTACTTTCTATAATTTACTTGATTTTATTTTCTGTTCTTTCTGTCCACCCCACTCAAATTTCACCACCTTATTTTGTTTTGGCGATATTAATCTTTTATAATAATTAAAAATAAATATGTATTTTGTCCTTTGTATTTTAACCTTCAATTTAGTGTGATGTGATACTGTGATTTATGAATAGAAATGAAATGTAGATTTTGTTTTCATCCTGTTTCTTCCACAGAGGTCCTAAAATCCTGAAAATTCCATAAACGATGAAAATAACAAAGGTGACCTTTGCTTTGCTATATTAGTATAGTTGCCTGTGAACCCCACCTAGGATTGAGGGACCAGTAACCTGAGAAACTAACCATGCCTTTCAACCCCACACCTAAATTATGGTGGTGGTGGGGGGGGAAGGAGTGTTGAAGTTTGAATTAGTCACCAGTGGTCATGAGTTAATTAATGATACCAATAATTAAAATTAAGCAATAAAAACCCCAATAAGAAGTAGTTAGAAGAGCATTCAACACAGTGAATAAAGAAAGTCCTGAGAGAGTATAGCACTCAGAGCAGGGAAGTTCTGATTCTTTCCCACATCTCTTCCATGTAGCCATTTATCTGAATCCCTTATAACATTCTTTTATAATAAACTGGTAAACTGGAAAGTAAAATATTTCTCTAAGTTCTGTGAGTCATTATAGCAAATGAATGAAATCCCTGGAGAGTATCATATGGACCTCTGATTTATAGTCAGCAGATCAGGAGCATAGGATTTGTGACTGTCATTTGAAGTTTATGTGTGTATCTGAGTGAGTAGGAAACTCACAGATCTGAATGTTTACCTGTGGAATAGGATGTTATCTCTATATTCAGTTTTAAAATTCACTTTAATTATCAGATACCTAACCAGTGCTCAGGGAATTGCAATTGATTGTTTTATGTATTGGGAGACCCCTCCCCTATATTGGAGATTTGTAACAGGCCATATTATGGGGAATTTTTTTCTATAGTGAAATGCATTTTCTTACTTTGACTTACACATAGAAAAGTGTGTCTTATTCATTATTAAATAGGTATCCCCTCGTGTTCCTTACTAGAGACATTATGAATTCAATTTTCACATCTAAATCTCTGCTTTATTTTTATTTTATCCTGATGTTCAATGAGTGTGATTTGATCATTTTCTTAAGAACTCTTTCCCCATTGTTATAAGATGAATTGTGTCCCCTTGAAAATACAGATTGAAGTCATAATCCTCGGCATATCAAAATGTGCTCTTATTTGGAAATACATTTTTCACAGAGCTAATCACGCTTAAGTGAGGTCATTATGGTTGATATTAACACAGTATGATTGATAGGAAGAAAATTTGGACACAGAGATAGACAAACACAGAGAAAGATGATATGAAAAGCGATAAGGAGATGGGAACCATCTAAAAGCAAAGGGATGGAAAATGCAGGAAAATGGAGAGAGTTCTGGAAAAGAAACTTTTCTGGAACCTTCAGAAGAAAGCATAGTCCTACACCATAATTCTGATCTTTTGGTCAGTGAAGTTGAGAGATAATATATGTCTACTGCTCTAAAACCCCAGTTAGTGATACTTTTTTTAAATAACAGTTCTAAAACTTAACATACACAGTGAAGTGTGGTACTAAGTTTTATCATATATTTTCATCTGCAACTCAGATCTGTTCCAGAACATTTCATTTTGCTCTATTTAGAATTTCTATTTATTTTTTTAATTTTAAACTATACAGTTTATTTCAGGCTTAAAACATATAAATAAAAGAAAATTAGAATGCAACAAGATATCAGTATGACAAATATTGCAAGTTTTAAAACTTTAAGACAACTTGAAATTTGGATACGATAGATAATAGCAGTAACAAATGGGTATGGTCTGCAATATCCTAGTTAGGAGATATTTTTTAATAATTTAAAAAAATTGTGGGAAGAAAACAAAGTACATAGATAGGATACAGATTACAATACCATAGTTATGAAATTATAACCATTCAAGATAATATATTATTTACTGATGTGTGATTTAAAAGTTTCAAATACCACTGGCATGGCAAACATCAGATCCAGTGTACTAATTATTATTTCTGGGAATGTATACTGGGGAATAGGATAGAAGTATATCCACAAAGAATGTCAACTATCTCTGTGATGGTTGTTCTTTTTTATTTAATTGAATTTTTTAAATTTGCATATATATGTTTATTTATATTTATATTACATGATTGCATTTTGTATACCCTGGGGCTTTCTCACTTCACTAACACCTGCTAACCATCCTGATCTTTTGTGCTCTTCACCTCCCCTGCCTTCTTCCCTCTCCTCCTTTCTCGCTCCATTGTTCAGTCCCATTGATTCTTCTTATTTTTTCTTATTCTTTTGTTTGTTTTTCCCTATATACAGCATATATGTGAGATCATCCTGTATTTCTTTTTTTCTTTTTGGCTTATTTCTGCTAATATGAGTCTTTCTAGTCCATCCAGGTTGCTGCAAATGACATGTGTTTGTTCTTGATTGATGCATAGTATTCCATCATGTATATGTACCATATTTTTTTTTACCAATCGTCTGTTTTAGGACATTTGGTTTGTTTCCAAATCTTGGCAATTGTAAACAGCTGCAATAAACATGCGTGTATGGGTGTCCTTTTGAATTAGTGATTTTGTGTCCTCTGGGTAGATTCCCAGTAGTGGGATTGCTAGGTCAAATGGTAAGTCCACTTTCAATTGTTTGAGGGTCCTCCACAATGTCTTCCATAGTGGCTGGACCAGTTTGCACTCCCACCAGCAGAGTAAGAGAGTTCCTTTTTCGCCACATCTGCGCCAACACTTGTTGCTGTCTGTTTTATTTATATGGGCCATTCTTACTTGTGTAAGATCTCAGTGTGGTTTTAATTTGCATTTACCTAATTACTAGTGATGTGGACATTTTTCATATGCCTATTAGCCATTTGTATCTCCTCTTTGGTGAAGTGTCTTTTTAGTTCTTCCCATTTTTTGACTGGGTTTTTTGCTTTGTTTTTGTTGAACTGTAGGAGTTCTTTGTGGATCTTTGCTATCAGACCCTTGTCACTTGTGTGGAGGGCAAAAATTTTCTCCCAGTCGGGTTTCTTTTTGTTTTGTATATTATCTCTTTTGCTGTACGGAAATCTTTCAGTTTGATATAGTACTAGCTGTTTATGTTTTCCTTCATTTTTTTGCTGGCCATAGTTGTTTCCTGAAATGGATTTCTGTGGTGAAATTCATGAAGGGGTTTGCCCAGGTTTTCTTCTATGTATTTTATGGTTTCAGGTCTCACTTCTAGTTAAAAAAATTAACTTTGAGTTAATTTTTGTACAGGGTGTGAGGGTGTTGTCCTTGTCCATTTTTTTTTTTAATATGTTTGATCCAGTTTTCCCAGCACCATTTACTGAAGAGGCTATCCTTGTTCCAGAGCATGTTTTTTGCCCCTTTGTCAAAGATTAGTTGACCATATATGTGTGTCTTTATTTCTGGATATTCAATTCTGATCCATGGTCTGTTTGTCTGTTTTTGTACCAGTATCATACTGTTTTAAGTATTATGGCTTGGTAGAATAGATTGAAGTCTGGAATAGTAATATCTCCATTCTCTCTTCTGTTTGTCAAAAGGGTTTTGGCTATTGGGGGTCTTTTGTTGCTCTATATGAATTTCAGTAATTTTTTCTATCTCTTTAAAAATTATCATTGGGATTTTTATTGGAATTACATTAAATCTGTAGATTGCCTTTGGTGGTATGGTCATTTTTATGTTGATTCTTTCGATCCATGAACAGGGAATGTCTTTCCACTTTTTAACATCATCTTCTATTTCTTTTAAGAATGTTTTATAGTTTTCTTTGTATAGGTCTTTTACTTCTTTTGTTAGGTTTATTCCCAAGTATTTGATTTTCTTTGGTGCAATGGTAAATGGGTTTTTTTTTGTTTGTTTGTTTTAATTTCTTCTGCTGATTGATTCTTTGCATATATGAATGCTGTTGATTTTTGTGTGTTGATTTTGTATCCAGCTACCTTGCTAAATTGGTTTACTATTTCAATCAGCTTTTCTGTCAATTCTTCTGGGTTCTCCACACAGAGTATCATATCAACCACGCATAATTATAGCTTAATTTCTTCTTTCCATATTTTGATTCCTTTTATGTCTTTCTCTTGTCTTATTGCCCTAGTTAGTACTTTCAGAACTATGTTGAAAAGGAGTGGAGAGAGTGGGCATCCTTGCCTGGTTCCAGACCTTAATTGAAATCGTTTCAGATTTTCCTCATTGAGGATGATATTTGCTGTGGGTGTGTCATATATAGCTTTTATTATGTTGAGGTATGTTCCTTTTATACCAATTTTTTCTAGGACTTTCATCACGAAAGGATGCTGAACTTTATTGAATGTTTTTTCCGCATCATTGATATGATCATATGGTTTTTGTTTTTCTCTTTGTTGATGTGATGGATTATGTTGACTGATTTTTGGATGTTGAACCAACCCTATGACCCTGGGATGAATCCCACTTGGTCATGATGGATGATTCTTTTTACGCAATGTTGGATTCAGTTTGCCAGGATTTTATTTAGAATTTTTGCATCTATGTTCATTAGGGAGATTGGTCTATAGTTCTCTTTCTTTTCACTATCTTTATTTGGTTTTGTGTAATGTTTAATTAGTGTAATGTTTACTTCATAGAAGGTATTTGGTGGCTTTCCTTTTTTGAAAGAGTTTTAACAGTATGGGTGTTAGTTCCACTTTGAAAGTTTGGTAGAATTCATTTGTGAAACCATCTCGTCCTGGGCTCTTGTTTTTAGGGGGAGTTCTGATGATTGCCTCAGTTTCACTCCTTGTGATTGACTTGTTTAAGTTTTCTATTTCTTCTTTGCTCAATTTTGGATGACTGTATTGTGCTAGGAATTTGTCCATCTCTTCCAGGTTTCTGTATTTGTTTGCATACAGATGTTCATAAGTTGTCTCTAATTATCTTTTGAGTTTCCACCGGGTTACTGTAACATCTCCCTTTTCATTCATAATCCTGTTTATTTGAGTTTTCTCTCTTCTTTTCTTTGTAATTCTTGCAAGGGGTTTCGCTTTTCAATATAATAATAGAGGAGAACTTCTCAAATCAGAAGAAAGAATTGAAAATAGATATACAGGAAGCCAAAAGAACACCAAACTACTTTAATGAAAAAAAAAAAAGCCACAGTGAAACACATCATCGTAAAACTTCCAATAACCCAAGATAAGGAAAAAATGATGAGAATGGCTAGAGACAACAAACAGATAACCTACAAAGGAAAATTCATTAGACTAACCTCAGATTTTTCTGAAGAGACACTCCAGGCAAGGAGAAAATGGAGTCACATCTACAAAATACTCCAAGAAAAAAAGTGCCAGCCAAGAATACTCTACCCTGCAAAGCTACCCTATATGAAGGAAAAAATAGAACCTTCTCCAACAAAGTCTCCAGATATTTGCTACCACTAAACCCCCAATCCAAGAAATTTTGCAGGAGGCCTCAAGATCAAAACCATAAGAAGAACAAATATAAGAAAAATAAAATAAGCCCTAGAATGGCCACTAGGAAACTGTTAGAATCACAAACATCAATAATCACCCTAAATATCAATGGTCTAAACTCAGCAATCAAAAGACAAAGAGTTGCAGACTGGATCAGAAAACAGAACCCAACATTCTGCTGCCTCCAAGAAACACATCTGACTTCTAAAGATAAGCATAGACTGAAGGTACAGGGTTGGAAAACTACACTACTAGCAAATGGCCCCCATAAGAAGGCAGGGGTTGCCTTCTTATATAAGACAGAGCAGACTTCAAATTAAGAAAAGTGACAAAAGATAAAGATAGCCATTACCTAATGGTTAAAGGGTCAATCCACCAAAAAGACATATCACATATACACACCTAGTGAGGGAGCACCAAAATTCATAAAACAACTACCAGTAGAACTGAAATCAAATATTGGTGAGAATACATATGTGGAAGGAGATTTTAACATGCCACTCTCAACAAAAAACAGATCAACAAAACAACTAGTACACAAAGACACAAAAGCTTTAAAGGAAGAGCCAGACCAAATGGACCTAATAGATATATACAGAACACTACACCCTCAAGGAAAAAATACACTTTCTTTTCAAATGCACACAGTTCATTCTCTAAAACTGATAATCTATTAGGCCACAAGACAATCTGAACAAATACACAAAGATTAAAATAATACCAACCTTTTCTGCTGACCATAAAGGCATCAAATTAGAAATCAAAATGAAAAGAAAATAAGGAGAGTAAATACGACATGGAGACTGAACAAAAGGCTTTTGGAAGATCACTGGGTAAAAGAGGGAATCAAAGAAGAAATTAAAACCTTCATGGAGGCAAATGACAATGACAACACAACATTCCAAAATTTGTGGGATGCAGCAAAAGCAGTATTAAGAGGAAAGTTCATAGCAATACAGGCCCAAAAAGAAAGAATTGAAACATCCCAAAGAAATACTCTAATCTTCAAGCTTGAGGACCTAGAAAAAGAGCAACAAAAAAAATCCACAACCCAGCAGAAGACAAGAAATAACAAAAATAAAAACAGAGATTAATGAAATAGAAACCAAAAATATTGAGAAGATAAACAAAACCAAAAGCTGATTCTTTGAAAAAGTAAATAAAATTGGTAACCCCTATTTATATTTTCTATCTAGTCAAGTATCTCTACTATGAGACTTTAGTAAAGATGATCTACACTAGGTAGACCATCTTTGTAGACCACTATGTAGATCATTTATGTAGAACACTCTTCAGAAGAGGACCTTCCCCAAGTTTCTCTTTCATCAGTTTTATTCCATATTTTAACATGATTATATTTTTATGTTGAAGTTATTAAAACAATCAAACTGTTCAAATACCACAAAATAGAAGTTGCTATTTTTATAGAGGTTGCAACATTTCTACTTTAAGACTCACTAACACAGCCTCTCCCACCAGCCTACCATCCATCCTCTTTTCTTTACATGAGCCTCTCCTTTATCTTGTCTTTTTAGTTTCCCACTTTTCATAGATTGTTGTTACTGAAATATTTTCTCCACCAAAACTGAGTTTTTGAATTTTCAGCCTACCCTCATCACTTTGTTTGTTACACATATTTAGTCTCAACCATTTTATATTGAATGTAATCAAGTTGCATAAGTCCCACTTCTCAAGTGGTTAAAAAACATTGTTTAAATGGTCTGCTCTTCAGACATCAAGTAACCCAGGATATAATTTAGGTAAAATCGTGCAGTGGAATGGTTGCTGAATAGGGGATCTTAAAATTGGTTCTAATATTCTATCCATTTGTATATCATTTAAATATAAGACAAATAATGTATGCAATCATGTTATCTACAAAATATAGCATATTAAAAGTGATTTGAAGATTTCACATTATAAAATTGTTTATGACAGTGTACATAGTATAACATAGTGTATATAATTATACTATACTTTGTATAATTGTTAAAATGATAGAAAATTAACAAAAAACATATGATCATATCAATAGATGCACAGAAAGCATTCAATTAAGTCCAGCACCCATCCATCATAAAAACTTTGAAATACTGGGCAGCAAAGGAACATACCTCAACATAATAAAAGCCACCTATGACAAACCTACTGCAAATATCATCCTAAATGGGGAAAACTAAAATCATTTCAACTAAGTTCTGGAACCAGGCAAGGATGTCCACTCTCTCCATTACTTTTTAACATTGTACTGGAAGTTCTAGCCAGGGCAATAAGGCAAGAGAAAGATACAAAAAAGATACAAATAGGAAAAGAGGAACTGAATCTATAACTATATGCAGTGACACGATTCTTTATATAGAGAACCCCCCAAAAATCTACAGAAAAACTTTCGAAAACAATAAACCAGTTCAGTAAGGTAGCCAGTTACAAAATGAACACACAGAAGTCAGTAGCTTTCTTATATGTAAAAAGTCAAACAGAAGAAGAAAAATATATATCCCATTTACCATCACACCAAAAAATTTTAAATACCTGGAAATTTTAAATACCTAAAAAAACATATAAAAAAACTATACAAAGAAAACTTTAAAACACTGCTAAAAGTGATAGCAGAAGATATAAGGAAATGGAAAGACATTCCTACTAATGGATTGGAAGAATCAACATCATCAAAATGGCCATCCTACCAAAAGCAATCTACAGATTCAATGCAATCCCTATAAAAATCCCAGAAATATTCTTTCGAGATAGAACAAAATGTAATGAAATTTATATGGGATAACAAAAGACCTTGATTACCAAAAAGTCTCCTGACTAAAAGATGAGAAAATGGAGGTATTACTGTCCCAGAATCTAAATCATACTGCAAAGTCATAGTAATTAAAACAGATTATACTGGTATAGAAACAATCAGACCAATGGAACAGAATTGAGTGCTCTGAAATAAAACCACATAACTCTATAGTCAACTATTCTTTGACAAAAGAGAGAAAAACTTACATTGGAACAAGGACAGCCTCTTCAATAAATGGTGCCAGGAAAATTGGGCCAAGATATGCAAAGAAAAAAAAAATGAACCAAGAAGCATCCTTAACATCTTGTACATAAACCAACTCAAATGGATAAAAGACTTGGATGTAAGACCAGAAATAATAATATACATAGCGGAAAACCTGGGCAAAACCCTCCATGAGCTACAATTCAGAAATCCATTTCTGGACGCATCTATAGACAGTAAAAAAATGAAGGAAAACATAAAAAGATGGGACTACATCAAAAGGCTTCTGTACAGCTAAAGAGACAAAAGAGAAAACAAATGGAAATCCAAATGAGTGGGGAAAAAAATTTTACCTTCCATACAAGTGATAACAAAAATACACAAAGAACTCAACTTAACACAAACAAAGAAAAAAATCCAGTGAATAATGGGGAGAACTAAAAACACACTTCTCCAAAGAGGAAATACAAATGACCAATAGGCACATGAAAAAAAAAGCTCAATGTCTCTAGCAATCAGGAAAATGCAAATCAAAACCACAATGAGATACCACCTTACACCATTAAGAATGGCCCACATTCAAAAAATGGTCAACAAGTGTTGGCATGGCTGTGGAGACTCTAAAGGAACACTCTTACACTGCTGGTGGGACAGTAAACTGCTTCAGCCACTATGGAAAGCTGTGTGGAGGACTCTCAAACTTATGAAAATGGAGCTACCATTTGACCCAGATCTTGCTCATTGAGAAATCTACACAAAAGAGATCTCAATGCTGTACAAAGGGACACCTGTGCCTGATGTTTACTGCAGTACTACTTATAATTGCAAGGACATGGAAACAACCCAAATGCCCCAAGACAGATGACCGGATGAAAAAGATGTGGTATATAGACGCAATGGAATATTATGCATCAAGTAAAAATGACAAATTTGACGATTTTATGGTAACAAGGATGTGGAAACAACCTTCCATGTCCTTGCAAGGACATGGAAACAACCCAAATGCCCCAAGACAGATGACCGGATGAAAAAGATGTGGTATATAGAATGGAATATTATGCATCAAGTAAAAATGACAAATTTGACTATTTTATGGTAACAAGGATGTGCCTAGAAGAAACCATATTGGCAGAAACAAGTTAGGAGGAAAAAGACAGAAACCAAATGGTTTCACTAATATGTGGACAATCAAACAAAAGTATACAACTCGGGGAGGGGGGGCAGCTGGAGCAGTCAGGGAGGGAAGATGGTGTGTAACACCTGAGAATTACAATGATGTAAAAAAAATATATATACAAATATTTATAAAGTAAAATAAAATGATAGAAAATTATGTGTTGCTAATATAATTATATAGACTTATCTATATCTATACTGTCTTATTCAAGTCTTATGTACTTAGACACTTACAAATTTTGAGAGCAGCTTCCCAGTTTCCTGGTTTCATAATCCAGGATAAGTAGAAAATTATGAGGGTGAGATGTTTAAAATTTCTTGCTGGCTGCCTAGCTTTCTACATGGTCTGGCCTCTGATCACCCTAGCTTTTGCCGGCTTTCTCCTCCCTCATGCTCAGTTACCATTGTGTGACCTTCATCCCCTTCCTTGAATATGTGTGGCTCATTTTTGCCTTAAGAACTGAGCATTCACTCTTCTCCTTAGCGGGTCTGTCCTTGCATTTTTGGTTGACTTAATCTGTGACTTTGTTAAGCTGAGATCTCCAATACATTTCCCCACATGGGTCATCCCGATCACTTTGGTATAGGAACATCTGTCTTCACAGCCATTCATTTTACCTCCCACTTCATTTTCCTTCATAATATGACTTAGATCAGCAATTATACTGCATATTCAACATTTTACACATTATCTATTTCATTGAGATCTAAGCTCCTTGTGGAGAAAACATCCTCTTCTTCATATGATGTCGCTGATGTGTTGCAATGTATTAGGTGCCCAATACACTCAATATTTGTTGAATGAACACACAAACAGTAACATGTGTATAAAATGTGAAGTATATACACTATGGCTATTTAAAGTACAGTACCTTCCTTTTTTATTTTAGAAAAGTGATTTTTTTTTATTGTTTCAGCAACACTGGAAAGAGGTGTACAGCATAGTGTGTTCTTTCCTGGGAGTCTTAAGTTCTGATCTCTGGTTAAAAAAGTCTCAAATATAATTTTCTCTGAGCCAGCTCAGTCTGGATGTTTTCTCCTCAGCTGGGTCATTCTGCATTTGAATTGGTGTGAGGAAAATAGGTTAAAATCAGGCTATATTTTGCTTTCCACACAAAGGAGAGTCCATAGCCCTGAAATGTTAGCAAGCAACAGACCTTGCATTTAAGCAATGTATCTATTGTGTGGCCCCTTTAACAGTGCAAAGGAGGGGGAAAGAGGTGATCATTTGTGTTGAGCCTCTGTCAGAGTTAGAGAGTCTCTTTCTTTCTGTTTGTCTGTGTGGATGGTGTCCCCTGTCTCAGAATATAAGCATGCTGGATGTGATAAGGGCTCCTAGAATCTTCTGTTGTTTGTGGGAATGGACAATGAACTGCCTGACCTGGCATGTTTGCATGACAATTGGCCAGAGATCATTTTTAAATGTCCCTTCTCTGTCATTAGTCACACCAATTTCCTGAGTTCTGAATGTGCTCACATGTCTAATTACATGAGGGATGTTTGCTTTCTGGATGCCAGCAGAAACAACTTTCCTGCATTTGCAGCTCACAGTGGAACCTCTACCTTGCAGCAGGGTCTCTCTTGGGGTTCTCATTTTGGCAGTCAGGACTTAATAGGGCTTTCAACTAAAATGGTAGATATTCAGGCTGGTTGACTTCCCTCTTCTTCAAATGGAAAGGTCTTGGCATCACTGATTTTCTTTAAGATTTTTCAGAGTAATAATCCAAGATTGAAGTAGAGAATTGTTTGTGCTACTAAAAGTTTAGAAAAGTGTGCAATTTGGGAAAATTTCTGACCAGGCTTAACATTTCTCTGAATTGTCCAGTAACTGCCATTCAAGAGAGAGGAGGGGGGTGTTGAATTTAACCTTGGTATCATGGCCTTTGTGAAAGAAACAATAAGAAAGTTTAATCATAGACCTGAGGACAAGTATTTATAACACCAAAGAATAGAGTAAGGATCAAAATGCTGAGAATGAGAAAGAACCAACATTCATAGATATATATATTCCATATATACCCATGCATATATATTCATATATATATTCACATATATTTATATATACATACATATATGTATGTGTATGTATATGTGCACATATATGCTTATGTATGTATGTTTATATAGTAAGAACTATAGATAGTTATATATATGCATACACATGTAAGTATACCCATGCATACATGTATGTGTATATATATGAGATAGATATATTTCTATGTATTTTATGCTGGAAAATAGTTGGGTCAGGAGTACATAAGTAGTTTTGAGAGCAATAAATGTCCTGAAGTTATAACTGTCTTAGGGACATCTGAGGGCTTTACCTCTTAAACCTTACCATGGTCTGAATGTTTGTATCCCTCTCCAACTCCATATGTTGGAGTCTAATCCCCATGATGATGGTATTAGGGAATGGAGATTGAGAGATGATTAAGTTAGAAAGAAGAACCCTCATGAAATAAATGAGTGCCTTTGCAGAAGAGGTGAGAGGATGCTCCTGCCACTTTAACCATATCAATTAACATTAAGAAGGATATGTCATTATAGAAGGGGCATTTTCACCAACCATGTAACTCGTCCATGCCATAACCTTAGACTTTGTTATCTCCAGCAAATAAACACTGTTAATGATCTATTCAGTTATATTATAATTTTGTTAGAACAGTCCTAATGAGCTGGAGCATATACTCTTCTTGGCTTGCCCAAGACAGTAGTTTGCAGACTTCAGACTTGCAAGTATGTATACCATCAATATTATTATTTATTTTCACTTTTATCACTAAAATGTCATACTATTTATGAAATCATATTCTTTGGTCATAGAAAGTAGTTCTTAATTACTTTTGTATCACCTAAAATTATGCATCATATATGACATCATCAGTGCTTTAAGCCTTGACTTTACTCTGAGAAAGACTGGAATTCTTATTTTAAACTTCAAAGTATTTGAAAGAGAAATGTAGAACCTCATTTCTCTTCTAACTTTATTAAAAACCTTGATCACCCAGTCTCAGAGCTTAAATTGTTTTTGTCCCCATCTATCTGCCATATATTTCTACCATTGCTAAAATACCCCTCATCACATCCTGGGGTTCCAATTTCCTCCTTTCCATTTTGAAGATTTAATTGCCACTTGGTATCTGAAAGCTACAAAGAAACAAAAGAGGAAGAAATAAGATTATTTAAAAAAGGTCAACTACGAGCCAAAAATAGTTCTAGATGCTTGATAACCTGAATGAGTTCAGTACTTTTAAAAGTGTTATCATAATCCCCACATTACAGGTAAGTAAAATGCATTGAAAAGAATGCAGAAAATTTGCAGAGATAATAAATGAGCAAAGGTGAGATGCAAACCAAGTAGTATTTGACAGTAAAGTATGTGCTTCTTTTAGTAAAAATCTGAAGTAGAGTCCATTGGCATTTCAAAGATATGATATGCAGAGTTGATAATCCCTCTTAAACTGACAAAAGCTCAATCATTTTTGTGATTCAAATAGCTACAAAATATATGTGTTTCTGATTCAAGTTGCACTTAAGGTATGAAAAGACTGTTTTCAAAGAGCCATTTAATGTTCAAGAGCCTTATAAATAGGATCAGGCGACTCAAGGTAGCTAACTGAGAAGATCTATTTCTTGTTTCAGTCTTAAATGTGCTGAAATGATATCCAATTCATAATGCCACTATTGATATGCCCAGAGGCTAGATTCCTATGACTACTTCATCTCATGTTCCCTGAGAGCAGAGGACTACATAATCTTTCATTGTGTGAGAGCACCATAATTCATTTGAACATTTCTTTCTTTTTGGATATTTAGGTTGACTTTATATCTTTGCTTATGTGAATAATTATATCTTTATTAATTTTAAAGTCCATTTTGAAAAGCAAGGAGAGAGTAGTTCACTTTTAAATTAATTTTATGTACAAAGTAGTTTATGTGAGCTAGACAAATTCTTTTAAAAAATTCAGTTCATATATATATATATATATATATATATATATATGTTATATCTGTTTTCCTATGGTTGACCTTTCCCTATTGACTTGCAAGCTTCATGAAGACAGAGATTCTGTATGTGTTGTTGAATGTTATATTGCCAGATTCTAAAAAAGTAGCAGGTACAAAAATAGGCATATTAAATAAAAATTATCTTCCTACAGTTTTTCTAGGAATTAAGTAAATGATATTAATGGGAAGTTTCCACACAATGAAAGTTATGTAAGCAGCACAGATTTTTCAATTCAAGTGTATTTTTCTGAGATAGATCTTTCTGAGTTCAAGTTACAAGATTTCTAAATCTCACATAGGTCTTATATAGCATATGTGTCTATTTTCACTGCAAACTTTTAACAGAGAAACAATGATGTTCAATATTCCCCATTTGAGTCTCTGAGGTTAATTTAATAAGGCAAGTATAATTTTATTACAAATTTGATTAAGGATAGTACAAGAAAAGGAAACAATAGGATACTTTTACTTATGAATATAGATAACACATCCCCGCTTTATCCATTTATTTATTGATGGACATAGGGTTTATTTCTAAACTTGACTATTGTTAATAGTAAACATGGAAGTGCCAATAATTTCTTGAGATTGTGGTACCACTGGTTATCAGTAGATGATAACTCTTTGAGATTGTGTGAGATAGTATCCATTGCACACCAATGGATACTATTTCTTTTGGATATATACTGAGATGTGGGAATGCTGAATCATGGTGTTTCTATTTTTAATATTTTAAGAGACTCTGTGCTGTTTTCCATAAAGGTTGTACTGGTCTACATTCCCAGAAACCACCACAAGAGTTTCCTTTTCTCCATATCCTTATCAATATTTATTATTGTCTAGCGCTATCACACACCAGACTGGGCTCATGCTGTGAAATGAAGAACACCTCATTTTACTACTTTATCTGTCCACAGAAAACTGAAGACAGGATGGGCATAAATACCTCTAAAGAGTGATAAGCATCACCATCCCACCAATGTTTATTTAAGAAAACATTTCTTAAAGAGATAGAAATGATTTTGTGATTGATCCCCCAGCCCTCAATTACCTTGCAAAATCAGATAAAGTTAACCTGTTAACCAGTTTTATTACACCTTCACCATTTTTCCTCCCTTTAAAATTCATCATAAATTGTACTCTGTTCTTTAGAAGTACCCCTTTCTTTGCTTAATAAAGCATTGCTTAGTTCATCACTTCCATCCAATCCTTAGCTACCAGTAGCTAAGCCATCTCTCTCACCCGTCCTTTCTTTGTACCCTGCATTCAGCTCTCAACAATTGCCTCTTGTATTTTTGATGATAACATCCTAGCAGGTATAAAATATTATCTCATTATGATTTTGATTTGCATTTGTGCTGTGACAAGTGATGTTGACTATTTTATACCTGTTAGCCATTTGTGTATCTTATTTGGAAAAATAGCTATTCATTTTCCAATTTTTAAATGTGTTATTTGTTGTAAAGTTTACTTTTTGATATTAACCTATTGATTTTTTTATTTTAACCTCTTATTGTATATGGATTATTACATATTCAGATAAATTTTGGAAAGAATGTAACAGTTACCTATTTATACAGTACTATTATCAACAAGAGTACATGCAAACTATATGCAAGAGGGTGGTTGGGATTCTTCTGATTGAAGTAGAACTTTCACTGCTAGGCAGCTTTGCTGGTCTTCACCAGGCTTGTTGGTGAACCTGAGGTGTAGATGTGAGAGTCAAATAATCTATATCAATTTTGATTCAAAATCAGTATATCAAAAGTGATTCTTCTCCAAATCACTGTCATCCTGTGTCTAAGAGCAGTAAACTAGTCCAACATTGTTTCTTTGGGGTATGGCAAAGACAAAAGAGGAAAGACAACAATGTGCATATTTTTAAAACATTTCATCTATTTGAATCTGTTAATAGTTCATTGGCCTAAGTGAATCATATAGCCAAATCCAATACCAAAGATTGGATAAATGAATTAATGGCATGTTTGAGTAATGAAATCCATAAATGCAATCAGAAGAATGAATTTTTTCAAATGGGCAACAACGAATGTGGGTATGGATACAGACAGAAATGGACACCTCTACACTGCAGGTGGGAATGCAAAATGATCCAGCCACTATGGAAAGCTGTGCGGAGGACACTTAAACTACTAAATATGAAACTTCTATTTGAATCAATAGTCCTACTGCTAGGAATCTACCCAACGGTTACAAAAACTCTAATACAAAAAGACACCGGTACCCAGATGTTTATTGCAGTACTATTTACAACGGCCAGGATATAGAAGCAACTCAAATGACCCAAAATAGATGAATGGCACAAAAAACTGTGGTATATATACATGATGGAATATTATTCATCAATCAAAAAAAGACAAACATGTCATTCACAGCAACATGGATGAAGCTAGAAGGACTCATGCTACCAGAAATAAGTCAGAAAGAAAAAGAGAACTATGAGGAATAAAGAGAAAAGAAACAGACAGAAAAAATTAAAATTAACTCTCAGTAAAATTGAAGCTTGGAGCTTGAGAGGGAAAAGGGGGGAAGTAAGAGTGGGAGAGGCACAAAAGATTAAGATGATGTTCTATGGGTGACAAGGTGGTGGGAGAACCTTGAGATAGATAACGATGTAAAATAAAACAAAAAGAATGATTTTTTTTCAGCGTTGGGAACAATGATTTATGTTAAAGAATATGGAGGGAAAAAGAGAAAAGCATTCCAATATTTTCTTGATTAGAATAATGTTAACCCTAGCAAAGATAGCTCATAAGATCATTCAAATACTTTGCAAAATATAGATGCCACACATGTGCAAACATAAATTCAATTAAGGTCAATTGCAGACCATATAGATGGCAGTAGTCCCAGAAGGAAAAAGGGTAGAATGAAGAAAGAGTCAAAGAAAATAAAAGTCAAGATAGAAGTACGATTCTGCAAATGCCTGTAAGGAGGGATTTCATGTGAAAATTAAGAAAATATAGTACATAAAAAATTTGGTGATATAATGACACAAATCTTTCATGACTAATAATAAATGATTTTACGCTGAATGTATTTATGTGACTTTTAAAACAATAAGCAAATAAAAGTATAATTTAAGGTTGGGCTCCTTAAAATTAATTTAAGAATGTCAAAGTCAGAATATTACTAAGCAACAGAAAAATTAAAATGGTTACCAGACAGACTCCCACCATCTCAAGTTTTATAATCAATTTTAAATTACAATATATAATTCTGATACAAATTATTACAGAAAATGAAAGGGAAAACAGTGTTCATTAATATTCAGTGTTGTCCACTTTTCTAAAATAAAAAATGCTACACCCCCCCATTCTCTGCTGCATTAGATTGGATCATATGACAAGTTTAGGCCAATAGATTGAGAACAAAAATGACACCTGTTGTTTTCAGGTTTGGCTATAAAATAATCTCACATTTTGATGACAAAGCAGCAAAGTCAAAGTAGAAAGGGTCATTGAGTGACTACAGAGGCCAACTGTATTAGTATATTAGGGAAATATTGGGAGCTGCAACATTTTTTTTCTTTTTTTTTTGTACAAGAAAGAAATAAAATACCACATTTATCACTGCTTAGCTTAAACCATCCTGATAAATACTAATGTTGAAACCTCCAGCAAATTTAGTAAGACATATAATTTTATCACAAATTTGATAAAGAATAGTACAAAAAAGGAAGCAATAAACTTATTTTACTTATGAATGTAGATTTACAAAATAAAGTGTACATCATACATGTTATGTATAATTTACTCTGATCATATTTTAAAATGATTCCTCGTTCAGGTTTATCCCTAGAATACAAGATTGGAATAATATTAGAAAGTCTGCGTATATGATTATATATCACACTTATAAAGAAGAAACTTCAAATAATCATTTGAATAAAAGTGACACATTTAATAAATTTTTTCATGCATTGATGTTTAAAAAAATTCTTGCTAACTATGAAATGGACAATTTCATGCAGAGAAATTGTTGAGAAGTATACTCTCACCAGCAGTGCTGGGTGTGTGGAGAATGAATGAAGAAGTTTGGTCAAAAGAAGGTCAATGACTATGAAATTGAAATTATAATAAAATCCCTGTAAGTAGCATGGAGTCAGCATAGTCTTTAAAAGTTGAGCTCAGCTGAATCAATTTTATACAACCAAATCTCCCACTTCTTAGACTTAGTACATCCTTGGGAAAGAGCCAGGTCTTGTATAAGGAACATCTTGTCTGCCAAATCAAGTATTGAGGGATTTGGATGATAGCTATTGATGTATCAGCAATGGGGAGAATGAGCACTTGTCTTCAGGAAAAGATCTTACCCATGTGACACAGTACTCACAGTAGTCACTCATCTTTAGCCTATTTGCTTAAGACATCCAATGGATGAAATCTAAATGTATTTTAAAGGTAAACAAAACCACTGCTATGGTTTTAATGAACATAGAATAAGAGGTCCTTAAGAAAATTATTAGAAAAGAAACTGAAAATGCAGACATAGAATTTGAAAGGGAAGATCTAAAACAACTATTATTTGTAAAGGAAGGGATCATTTGCACAGAAAAAATAACAGATAGCAAGCAACTATATCAAAAGAGAGTCAAATAATCTTATATGACCAACTTGAAATAATGAATAGACCATCTTTGATAAGCTAAAAATTAAATGCAATTAATATATAAGCTGAGACTATTCTAAATCTAGAAAATAACAAAGAATTTACACTAGCATGGAGATGTATCAATCCAACATCAATGATGACCTGATGTTATAAATTCTCAAGTTGGTCCATACTCTCACTTTTAAGTACTCTGTAAATTCTCAAATGTATGTGGAAAAGTTAAAATGCAAACCATGTATTAAGATTTTTGAAATTGAGGGCTTGCATCAAGATAGCCTTGATTTAGTATTACATATTAATCATAAGGAACAACAAACAAGTGTAATTTCTAAGGTGAAAACTTGATATCAGGTTCATACTTTTTAGAATACTATAACAAAATCTACAAACTTCTAAGGAAAGGAAAGTGTTACCTAAAATTGTCATTCCTAACCAAGACATGATCATGCAAACAGAACAGTATATACAGGATAAAAGATATATAAACCTGTAAATACTCAGACAAGGCAACGTCCATAATTACTCTTTCCAAAAAAAAAGATTTTAAATAAAACCAAGATGGGGATTAGAAAGAAGAACCCCAAGTTGTAGAAATATCCATAAAATTATTAAATATATTTATTGTATAAATAAGACTAAGTGACGCCAGAGAATTATAGCTATAGAACATAATGTAGGAACTATAATGCTAGAAAATTTGATATAAATTGAAAATTTGAAATAAAATGCTCGAAAATTTAAAACAAAATAACACATCAAGGAGAATAATTAAGGAAGAGACAAAGTGTAAGGATTGTGTGAATCATTTTCAAATTTTATAGCAAATAATTACTTAATATTTTCTATAGTGAACATATCTTGGTTTCTTAATATTTTCAGTATGTTTTTCCTAAACCTGAGGTCTTTAAAGTATTACTTGTCTTATTACCTGAAAATCAAATCAAAAACCTTTTAAATAAAATATTAATTCCTTTAAATTGACTATATTTTTATTATTTTTTCAATTCAGTAAAATTAAAGTAGATCCTTTAAACGTAGTACTCTTAGCATATTAGTAAATATCAGTATATGTATACATTTATCTCTATCATGCTCAAATAGATTAAAAATATGAGTTAGTATATGCATAGAGACCTCAATAAATATTGACGATTTCTGTCAAGTAAGATTATTTCAGGCAATTTGTTGTTTTATTCATTATGCTTTTTTTTAAATAATGTGCAGATGTATTATTAAAACAATAGATCATGCTTAATTAGATAAGTAAATATAATCAAAGGAAAGTCTATAAATAACAAATTAGGAAATTATATTAATCAAAAGATTAAGTCATGAAACTGATTGTGGAATTAAATATAAATTCAATGGATTATTTACATATCAAAAAATAGGCAACTGAAAATAAAATGAAAAATGGCATTTCTGAGAATAAAAATCATAAACACCCTATTACAAATTTAAAAGAGTATGCAAAATATATATGAAGAAAATAAGATCTCTAGCAAGAGTCATAAAATACGATTCTAATAAGTAGTGTGACATGCTATTCCTAGCTAGAATAGTTTAATATTTCAAAGATACCATTTATTCTAAATTAATTTATGAATACAAAGCAAATCCAGCTAATATCTTAATATATCATTAAAGCAAAATTGAAAATATAGATTCTAATTTAAAAAAATATATGATATAGAGAACTTTTTATATCTGTGAATAAAATAAGAATTAATAAAAATTTTCAGAGGATAATCTAAGCCGCTAAAACATTGGCTTTGTAAGTAATTCCTTATAATACAGTCATTCTGCAGAGATCAACTATTTAAATAAAAAATGATGACATAAAATATTGAGATTAAAGAACAGAATAAATAACTCCTTTTGCATATGCTTGTGTGACATGAACCTGAAATCCATTTAAAAGAAAAGGTGACAAATCTGAATTCATGATATTAAAAAAAATAGTCAAAATAGAACTGAAAAAAATAAATTACTAGAGTTGATAAGACATCAGTAGATGGACATGCTGCTTTTGAAGAACTGAAATTAGTACAAATTTTAGGAAATGGATTGCCAATTTCACCAATATTTCAATGTTTGTTCTCTGACCCCCAATAGTTCCCTTCGCTTATGCATTTATAGTTATTAAAAATCTAATATGTACTGACACAGTGATATGTTCTGTCAAAACGTGAGTGGAAAAAAGTCTATGTCTTGTTGGTTTCAAAATGTTTTCTTAAGGAATGAGACATATTTTCTTACAAAGCTAAGAAACCTGAAGCTTTACAGTCCCTCAGCAACATGAGTCCTTTTTAACTCCTTAGATATTTTTGTGCTTCAATGTAAAGTTTCTTAAATAAAAATATCGTATTTATGCTGCCCCCAAACATGAGTTAGAACCTGCTTAGTATAAAATTAATTTATAAAAATATACACTGAAAGACATTCTATCATCATGGTTATAACTATGGTTAAAAAGAAAGTATAATTTGATTATAATATTAATAAAATGATACCAAATGTTTCTACGTAGTTACCACTAAGTCCTAAGCTCTTTTTTAACCTCTGCACATTATTAACTCAGCTTATCTTTAAAGCAGTCTGAGAACTCTGAGAATGGCTTATTTTATTCCCATTATACAGATGAGAAGACCAAGACAAAGCACAGATTTAAACATAATTTAAGGTGCTCATCAACAGGCAATACATATATAAACATCAGCTTAACCATATAAGATAATATGATGGAGTCAATGTGATAAATAATCCTATTATTTCACAGGAAAACATGGCCAATACCTTTGTTAAATGAAAAAGTAGATATAAATATAATATTGGCTGTATGAGTCATTTCTATAGTTACCTATTTATGCTTATGTTTACTTTAGTCAGATTCATCTCTTATCTACCTTTGCTGATTCGCATTTGCATAGATAGAGATCATAAGAACATGCTTTGAAATAGTGTCAGTTTATTTCTGGGTCAATAAAATTTGTGATAATTAATTTTTTTTTCTAATTTATAGTTTTACGCATTGTTGGTATTTTGAAATAAGAATATGATTTGGGGTGACTTGACTGAATCAGTATCTGTGGCCTCTGGTAGTGACATAGTTGAAAGTTATGTTGGATGTGTCCTGGTGAATGGGTCTGGGAGAAAGACCTGTGAAAAGACACACACAAAAAAAAAAAAACGGAAAAAGGTTCACATAAAAGAGGAAGAAGGAGAGGTGTGGCAGACACGAAGATGGTGGGCCAGTAAAGAGGAACCTGTGTGGCCAGGCTGAGCAAAAGTCCCCTTGAAGAATGAGCTAGTGTTGGTGAGGAACCATGGTGGGAGAATGACTGGCAGAAGTGTAGCCAGTTTGGAGTTGGATGCCAGAATGGCAGGCTGGGTGTGATCAGAAATGCTTAGGGCAAGCCTAGTGAACGTGACCACACAACTCTGAAGGTGAACTGGGAGAAAGCCAAGGATTTGGAAAACTGATTTTGCACCAGTATTTGTTGCAAAAGTTTGAAGCAAAGAGAAGATAGAAAGGGAAGACTGGATTTTGCAAAGTGCCTGCCTCAGGTCTGAAAATGAAAATCACCTTGGACATGTGTTTGGGACTTTCGGACTAAACAGTAATTGGGGTAAAATAACTGGCCAGTTGTGGCATTAAGGACTTTTTTGTTTGACATTTTTGTTTTCCTGGTTAATCTTTCTTGTTAATAAAACCCTGCTGTTTAAATTGCATTGTGGTTCTGGCAACTGCCATGTGCGGTGATAAGAACATAAAAGAATCTGGGTGGCAGAATCCTCATTTTAAAAGTGCCACTTTTTTTCCTTTGGTTTGTTGGTTGGAGGCTTCTACTCTATTTTGACCTGATAAAATATATGTTGCTTATAACAAAATTATAATATTGTTCTTGAGTTCTTGAAGAGAAAATATTTAGCATAGGTATGTAATAAAAATATAAAACATATTTTATGTTCTATGATTTAATTAAAGTTCATGTTAATACATACTGTGAAGTTAGTAGTACTTGTGTATTAGATTGTAGACAACTTTAAAAATATTTTCTCATGTCTCTGTCTTTTTACCTTTTCTTCAATGTGCATAGTATACTCATATGATAATAAGTGTAGTGACTTATAAATGTATTGGAAACTAGAATGACAGCATTTGTTGCCTACAGTGAGTAATTTTCTTAATTTGCAAAGTCATTGAATATATACTTTAAATGATTTTCTACCATGGTTTAATAATTACTTATATTATCACATATATGTCTAAAATACCAAATATCTCCCTAGCTGAACTCTTTCTCTTTGTTTTTCTTCTTGTCATTCATATCTGCATTTTTGAGTTTTTTTATTCATACTGCATTTTTTTTCAAATTCTAGAGTTTAGACTCATCATCACTAAACTGTAATGTTAATTCTGCTTTCTATTGCTCTTAATGTGGATTTATATTATTGCATTTTTAAGTATCCTTATTATCTTTCTTTATCAAGTCAATTTCCTGTTTTTATTTCTACTTATCTCTCAGCCAACTCCCTTTTTATCTCAACTTATGTTCATATAATCTCATCTTTCATCTCTTTCTCCAGAGGCTGTAGTTTTCATTTCTGTTCAGATTATAAAGCAGCAATTTCTGTTTCCTTTAGTGAATTTTCAAATGGTTCTTTTTCTACATCTTGACAGTTCTTTCATCTTTTTAATGTACATAAAATTTCAATGTTGCCATTTTCAAACAATTGGGTGTCCACTGATGGCTGACCATACTGTCCCAATCAGCCCTACATTACTGTTTTAACCCTTCTCTAAGATCTTAACAAAAAAGGCTGGTTAATATTCATAGCTCAATGACACATTTATGGTATTGTGATGTTACAATTCAAAATAGAAGCTACATGTATTTGGTCTTCATCTTGTTTTCTGCCACAAAGTTTCTTAAAATCTTGGAATTTCCTATGTGAAGAGAGTAGCAAAGGTGTTTTTGTTATGATAATGGCGTTACTTTTAGAATTTTACCTAAAGTTCACTTAGAGGAGAAACTACCTGACTAGAGGGTTGAATTTTCAGTTCCATTCATGTAGTTCAGGGAGGGAAAAGGAATTCAAATCACCAGTAGTAGTCAATAACTCAATCACTTCATCAGTCAAGTCTACAGAGTGGAGCCTCCATAAATCCCCAGAGGGAAAGTATTCAAAGTGATTCTCAGTTGATGAGTGATGAAAATTTGGGAAGACTATGGTGTTTAGAGAGAGAGATTGGAAACTCTATAACTTTTCCCAGCATTCCCCCCCCCCCCATGTCTTCCATCTGGATGAATTACCATCCTATCTTCCATCATTTCCTTTCATAAGAAACCAGTAACTCGGTGAGTAAAATGTTTCTCTCAGCTCTGTGAGTGGCTACAGCAAATTTAGTGAGCCAAAAGAAGGGGTCATGGAAACATCTAATTTATATCCGTAAGGTTAGAAGCTTGGTAATAACTTGGGCTTGCTAGTGCCACCTAAAGAGAGAGAGAGAGAGAGAGAGAGAGAGTGTTGTGCTGTGAGGGGGGCATGGTGGGGGTAAAGGGGGGCAGATGACAGTGGGCCTTATTGGTCTGGACCCTTATCATGTGAGAGCTGATGTTGCCTCCAGGTAAATAGTGTCAGAGTTGAAATAAATTGTAGGACATCCACCTGGAATCTAGAGAATTATTTATTGTATGTGTGAGGAACTTCCTCCCACATTTTGGAAATAGGTGTCAGAATCCCTTTACTGTCTGTAAGTCATTTATCTAGTGTTGATGTTGAAACATTCAACACTAATTCTTAAGGTATTGTTGACTTGCTATGAGGAGTAGTTATACTACAGTAATAGGATATTAGCTTTATACATCAGAATGGTGTAATCAAATTCTGGGTCCACCACTTTTTAAAAAGTAATTGATCTCTTTGAGATCTATTTTAATCCATGCATGATAGCATCATATGTGGATTGACAATGATATCAAACATATGTTTGGATTGAACTACCTCAAGTATTTTTAACTCACAGAATCCTTCTAATTATTTTTATTCTCATTCTGTAAGTAAAGAATTTGAGGTAGCAACCTGTTAGTAATTTTTCCGAGGTCATCTAGCTTTCAAAATGTGGAACTGGGATTAGCAACTTGACAACCGAGTTCTAGAGTGTGGTTTTAATTTAGCATCAGATAGATGTTTGCTATAATTACTAGCAGGAGATTTTTTAATGAATGATTGAAAATAGTGAGTATTATTTCCCTTTCCTGAAATAGTAAATGCAAAACCCAGTGTTCTGCTTACATGCTTAGATGTTTTATTTTTTTCCTCATTGTATTTCAAAATGAAAATTAATTATAATTTAACTTCTCTGACTCAGGGTGTTTAGAATTCCTGATAATTGTAAATCCTGAAAATAATTAGAAGTCCAAACCAGAGAACCTAGAGTAGAATATGTGTGTATAATTCTTTGAATCTGAAACATATAGATAGAGATATAGAAAAAGATGCATATAAATAAATATTCACAAATAAAGATTTTATCTATCTCTATATTTAAATATATATAGTCAAATATATACACATATGTGCAAACAAACTGACATTTACACATACATTTGTATATAATATACACCAGTACTTTGAGCTCTATGGTCCATGTTCTGCTTGGTAGAACCAAGACTATACCATCGACATGTGGTTGGTGATTGCTACAGATTTTACTTTTTCTCAGTCAATACATATACGCAACATGTTGGTGTGCCTCTGTATTGTCCTTCATGTTGGCAGTTTTTAATCTCTTACAAGTGACAAGGTATGTGTTAATGTCACCTGACAATTGTGCTTCTCTTTCCCACTTGATGAATATTATAATTCCTCTAAGATTTTGGCAGTAGATTAGTTGTCAATCTTACTTTCTTGGTTTATTATGCACTTTCATCTCTTTCTGTGTTTTCCTAGATACTTTATGATGAAAATCACAAAGTCTAAGATGGGAAGAGAATGCTCTTCAACCATTTAGTTAGCTGCTCTCTCCTTGATTTCACCCTTACTTTCAAACAACGCACACACCCACACACTAGTACAATTGGAGAATGTGAATGCTTAGTAATGCTAATGGCAGTATAACAATAAAAGAGTAATGCTAACTTTATAGCAAGGGATAAATCTGTAACAATTTCCTTCAAAAAACTCACTTTTTCCCCCATTCTCTTTAAAGGCAAGAGTACTAAATCAAAGTATATGTGTATCCAGATAGATTTGTGAATTGGAGGGTTCAAACTTTTCACAAAGTTCCTCATAATTGCAAAAACTGTCAGCAAAGAAGTAAAATATAAAAACATTTGCAGAGTAAGAAAGGTTATATTGGGTTTGAGTTACTGGAGATTTGGCAAAAGGTTGCAGAATTCTTTTCTGAAATGGAGAAGAGCCACTGTTTTGTACGATAAAGACCTGTCAAATATAACAAAGGTAAAAATAGTATTGGCTTAATTGAGGATGAAAATAATAGCTCAGTTATGTAACACTCTCAATATGACCCATTGTAGATTTATCTACTGATCCCTTAGTGTTGGGGAACTAAACTGTTTCACTGCTCTGTATTTTCCCCTTATCTGCATCATTCAAAGTTAGTTCTCACCATGTTCACATTTTATGCAAGTGGAGGGAGGCTGAAGGCAGAAAGAGATTTAATGTGCTGACTTAAGTCCATTACTCAGAAGGCAAAAGCATCATTTTCACTCACATTTCATTACTGGAAGCTGACCTTCCGGTACACAGTTGCAGAGGAAGCTGGGAACTGTAGCTTCCAACAAGGCAACCCTACACTCAGCTTAACCTGAGCGATTCCTTTACTAAATTAGAGGAGACAAAAAAAAAAAATGGATGAAATCGGTCTATACTATAGTAAATATGGGATATATATCTACAGATCTTAAAAATGTAGTGGACAGAACCACGTCTGTTTTGTAAGTCTTCCTTTTCCATCTGGCCAAGTCAGTGTTTTCATGACTTTTCCCCAAAGCAGCGATTTTTCCTGTGTGGTAGAGAAGGTAACATATATCCCAGGTGCCTATAGTTACTATACTTTCAGGTGTTCAACTGACCCTTAGTGGACATTTACTAGCAAGATCTCAGAACTTTATTGAATTGTTTGAAAATTTTAATATTTTAATTCAGATTTTCGAATAACTTGATGATGTTTCTATAAATAAAAGTATGCAAAGTCCATTATGTGATACCCATTACTGGTGCAAGAGAAGAAATCTAGAAATTTTTTCTTCTCAAATTGGAAAAAAAAGTGATACTATTGGGAATATTTGAGTACAGGAAGTCAAATGTAACTGGCAAAAAACAAAAAAACAAAAAACAAAAACAAAAACAAACACCCTATGTAGCTTGGTTAGATATCACATATAGTGATGCTATGCAATTACCAATTTCATTTTGGTGCGGCAATAAGAACTGGAATTTGGAATTCATTTAGAAACTAGGACATTAAAGAGTCAGTATCTGGGGCCAGAATACTCACTTAACTATTTGCCCTGAAGAAAGGAATTCTAGCATGACAGTGGTCCTGGAGAAAGTAAATCGTGCTAAGAAACTCAAGCAGTTAATAAAGAGATGGCATTTAAGTGGCAGGTAAAGTATTAAAAGTAGAAAGAGACTCAACATTAGGTAAATAATTTCTGTTGGGTGACTCACAAAGAGACTGAATGTTTAAATGATTGCAATTTGGAATTCAAACATGGGATGCTAACAATTAAGAAACCTCTTTGGGATAATAAATTCCTAAATAAACAATAAGCAACCAATTAAACCAAGGCATCAAGTATACCAAATAGTACTTAAGGAAGTAATTTGGATATAGATGAAATATTCAGGGCCATCGTTTTTGAACTTCAAGTGCTAAAAAACAAAATAAATAATGTATTTGAACTAGTGTGTGGGAAGATTTTTTTAAATTTATTTTTGATTCTATTATCTTTTATTGACATAAGTGTTCAACATTATATGTAACGCAGAGTTACAGGTTTACACACCTTCTAATGTGTGTTATCGTATCACACCCATCGCCGAGGCACCTATAGTCTTCCATTATGTTTTATTGGTGTTGCTTCCCTTCTCTGCACCCTTGGCCCTGCCCCTCCCCAAACTGATAGTCTAACCTCTACAATCAGATTTCTAGGGTTTGTTTTGGTTTGAAATTTTTTAAGTTTATAATTCTGTAATCGGATGAACTCAGATGGAAACATCCTCTTTCTTTTGGTTTGAGGGAGTCTCCTCTTATTTATTCCAACTTCTGGTTTTGGCTTTTAGATTCCCTACATGCTATCATTAATAGCCTCTATCTCTTTGGGGCTTTTGTTTGTTTGTTTGGGTTTAGGCAGTTCAGAATGTAATCATTGGCTTGAATCTATTTTTTTTTCTAGTTAGCGTGTTAACTGGCTTACCCCAACCCCCTTCTGGCCAGGATTTAATACAGGATTAAGTGTAGTATTGTTATTGAGTTTTAATGCCCTATCTTTGTCACTTTCTCCATGCTGGGGATGGAATATCAAGAATCAGTTCTAAAAACAGGGAAGACACATGTTGGAAGCATGAGACTCCGTGCTTTTACCTGAGTGAGGGGAAACAATCAGGTAAAGAATAACTTGTCTTCTAGTCAGTGTTAGAATGAATGAGAATGAGCTGCTAAGGACCTTGATGACATACTGAGAAGTACTGATTATTTTGGGGAGATTCCCACACTTGGTTGGACATGTTTAGCAATAAAGAGAATGGAATATTTTCTTTCCCTGATTATATTAGTTGAGACAATAGCAGAATCCTGATACTCCACTTGGCATCTACTCATATCATCCTGTCTTGTTCTACTTGTCAAACAAGTTTGAAACTGTCACCAACATCCTGACCAATTCACCCTGCCTTGTATTCTTTGGCCCCAGACATCTGGAGAGTTGAGGCCCTGGCATCGACTCTCAAATTTTCATTCCCTCTAAGTCCCAGCAAAGCATGTCCCTGGTTTAAAGGAAAAGATATTGGATATATGATCATTCTATCTCTGAACTCCCAATTCTGAATCACATTTCATTTTCTTCTTCAGAAGTGATTAGGGGCTCTGCTGTAGATGGCTTTTGTGTTCTGAACTGGACTTTTTACTGTGTTATCTGGCTTAACTCTCAGACTTTCTCTGTGTCCCCTTTGACATCAATAAGCTATTCCTGTTCTCTCTCCTAGTATTCACAATTCCTTTTTCATTCATTCTTTCATTCTTTGCCTCTTCTTTGTATCTACTGCATTCTCTAAAACTCCTTATATATCCTGTATGATAATTTTTCCTCCATGGTGACAGGGAAGAGACAGATAAGCTATTGCATGCTTTCTTTCCAAGATTCATAATTACATTTCAAAACACAATTTATTGATTTTTCTCCCAGTTTCAGTGATATAAAGACCAATTCCTGCCCCCAGAGGAGTTCACAGAGAGATACCTAATGAATGGTTACAAAGCAGTGGGGTAAATAATATAGAAGAATTGTGCAGAAAAAACTTCTAAAAGTATCAATGAAGAGATAATGCACTATTTTGTTAAGAGAAAGCTATAGAATAAATCAAACAATTAAATTGTTACCTCTCATTCTCAAGAAACTTACTACAAAGGGCTCAATATTAGAGATTATGTTAGTCCTTGTCTCTATCTGTGATAAAATTGATCCTAGAGGATGCATGCCTTGCCTTAAGTTTCTGAACTTGTTTTGACAATGCTGAGATTATAAATATTAGACAGGCAAATCAACATTAGCTGCTGTAATACACAACGCCTCAAAATCTCTGTAGTTTAATACAACAAAAAAGATTCCCATCCTTCTTCATTTGAAACTGATATGAACTTAGTGATTTTTAGGCTCTAAAATTGTTCTACTAGGAGAGAAAGGCAAAGGAGACACACTGGCTTTTCATTGCCTTGCCACTGGAGTGATTTAAGTGCCAGTTCTCACAATACATTGGAATAAACAAACTCTCTTGCTATAAAATAAGAAGGGTATAAGATTATTTAGTCTCAGTTATTTTTGTCACACCTGACCACCCTTAAGAATTTTACTTCTACTAGTCCTGGGTATCCTGAAAGCATACTGGCAGTGGTGGCAAAGTCTAAGAGAGTCAGGTGGATTCATGGATGGATGTACAGAAAGATGGATGGATGGATGGATGTGCAGATCAATGTGAGCTTTCTTCTAACTCATAGGTCATCATTATTTTGGCCAATTTTTTAAAACCAGTTTGGTATTTAGCTTGTGACCTATTCATCTTATAAGTTAACCCTGAAACTCTTTAGCTGAATGGCAGCACCACCTTTTGTCCAACAAAATCCAAGAAAAATTTTAAAGTCTTGTGTGGGACATCATTGTGTCAATGATTTTGTGAATAGTACAGCAGAATAAAATAATACCTAGCATAGTAAATAATAGCAGTAGAGCTTTCTTTGAAAGAAAAGGTCAATATTCTACCTGCTTGCTGATAGGAAAGATTAATATACTCTTGCTATTATTAATAATAGTAATTAGACTCTATTGCTTTAGCTGATCCATAGGTTCCATTTATAGGAACAGTCTAATGTTCTTTCTGAGCATGACTTGGCATATTTTAGCACGTCATTGCAAGCATTGAAAATCAGTGCCAAGATCTTCTTATCATTTTATTAGCTTTTTGGCACTTGGATTTTGTATTTGTATTGCATTTATTTTTTCTACCACCGAAACAGTTAGCAAGGATTTTTATATAAAAAAGCAGAAGATCGTTTCTTAATAGCATTCCTATTGGGGGGTGTAACTATAGATCTTTGTATATTTTGCACCATTTAGCACAGTTACTGTTGCAAATTAAGAGGAAAGACACCTTGTCAGGACAATTAACACTTGCAGCAGAAAACTCTTCTTAGCCGTGGGGGAAGACAAGCTCAAATGGAGGCTGTCATACAGAGAAACCTTTTGGTATCCAGAGTGGTGACAAGGGAGAGGAAAATGAAGCATTGACTCTTTGGTGACCAGATGATCAACCCCTTTTCTGTTACAATTTCACTACCAATATCAGCTTAGAGGAATATGCAGAGGGTTTGCAGAGATACAAAAATAAACATGTCAGGACCATAGTCTTAGTTTAAAGGCAAAATACATGGAAAAGTAATTTTAGGGGTTGACTCTTTCAAATGAAGTTTCCTCCATGTTTGCTTCTCTATCTTAAAATTTCCACTGATTTTTCCAACTTTGTAATAGACGGTGAAGGTTTCTATTTAAATAAAGCAAAGCTACCTAGCAGGGGGAGACAGCTTAACTTTTATCATTCATATCTTACTGTGAATAATTAAAATGAACTTTCTTCCCTCAGATAAGTAAAAAATGGTAATGTTTAAAAACTTGCCATGTAGGGCATGCTAGATTCGACAACACCAACTGAGTTATTTACCCATTTGTTTCTGATACAATTGTATGGGAAAGCCAGGCAGAGAGAAGGGTTGTTGTCATTCCACAAATTCAGAATCTGTGACTCCTTGCCAGTCAGTTGCTGCTCAAGAACACACTGCAGGACTGGAAGGTATAGAGGAAAGTGGGCACAGCGATGAGGGGGTTGGCTGTTGCTGGACAGTAAGAGCACATTGGGACATGTGAGGGATCGTAGAATCCTGAGCTGGCTTAGATTATGGAGATTACTAACAACAGCCACGTTATCCACCTTTCCCTAAGTGGCTAGTCACTGCCAAGCACCAAACTAGACTCTTCCCCTTGAAGATCCATTTGTCTTTTTTATATCCTTGCAAAGTGGATTCCATTCCCAATTTACAGATGAGAAAGCAAGGGTTTCAAAAATTAGACATCTTGCTAAAGGTTACTCAACCCAAAGTTTCAAATATTTTCCTATTTCTAAACCCCGTATTCTTTTACAGCTAAACGCTACCTTGCAGGAAAACAAACTAAGAAAAGGTCATTGCAAGGCCTTGAAAACAAATTTCCCTTTCTTCACATCTGTCTCGGCTGGGCTTCCCTGGCCTTCACCTTTCCATTAACTCTGTAATCCTGCAAAGAACAGAAATTGGATGGCACCCTGACCAAAGGGAGGGCTTAAACATTTCTACCTGGAGACTTTTTCAACTTTCAAAGTTTCTCGTTCTCCCTTCAGATTCACTATGCGGAACATTTCACATATTTATTTTAGAAATGTTTCTTTTATCTTTAAAGTAAACTCATGAATTGTGACTTGTTTTTTTGTTTGTTTTCAACAGGGCAGCTTTTCCTTTACTTCTATATAAAAAAAAAAAATACCCCCGATTACTTTTCGTGCAATGCAACCTATCAAAAGTTTTTGACCGGATTGTTTTTTTCTTCAAATAGAAAGTCATTAAGGGCAAAGTGAGTGATAGAATGGATGGCAGGCAGCTATGCTTTTCATGAGCATTTGCTACCACACTTGCTGTAAATGGGAATTACTCTGTCCTTGATTGAAAGGTGGGCACCTCTTGGGTGAAATGTGGCAGCTGGTTAACAATGTATATTAATAAAACATGATCATCTAGAAAGCAGTGAACAATGATGAGCTGATGCATTAATTGACAAGGCAGACGGGCTTAGTGAGCTCAGAGGTATTTTTTTTTTGAGTTTTCATCTCCCCCCTGAGCAACCTTGAGTGGGTTGCTTAATTTCTCCATTACTCAGTCTCCCCGTCTGTAAAATGGGGATAATAACACTTACCCAGCTCACAGAGGCATTGTCAGAATTAATTAACTCAGGCAGAGTCCTCTGAGATGCCTGGTTGCATGGTGCCATGCTATTGCAAATGATTAGTATCCTTATTATTCTGACACTCGCCCATAAGGCCCATCGATCAAACACAGTTCTAGCTGAACTGGGCAGAGCGATGGATACTGCGCCTGCATTCCATGGCAGTTTGCCCTGAAGATAAAGTCTGTCACACACAATGTGTCCCCAGAGCAAGCTTAGCTGGTAGCAGTATTGATGTAGGTGCTCTGCCTGCCAGGATGCACAGAAGCGGTTTAACTAGAGCTAATTATGGCCAGCAATAATGCCAGAGCCAAGAACTCACGTCTCATTATGAGAGGATGTTCAAAGAAACTCCTTCAGAATCAGATAATCAGACTGAATTTTCTGCCCTGTTGATATAGGAGCACAATGAAGGATGTCAGGGTCCTTCAAATTTCAGGGGAGACTTAAAAAGAGGAAGATAAACAAATGCCCCTTAAGACATTCATCATTTATTTATCTTGGCTATTTTTCTGGTGTTTCATAAATATTATTTTTGTTCTTAGAACAGGAATGAGGGAGTGGAGAAAACTGGCAGACAAGAAAGGTAAGATGGAGCCATCAAGCTCAATGGGGACTTTCACCTTAAGATACAGTTAAATAGACAAGCACAAACAAAATATAGAAACTTAGAGGAAGTGGAACTTGGAGGAAACTGAGAGCCAATACTGAGTGCAGGTGCTTGGCTGGGGCATGGTTGATCTTTACTAATCATAAACTGCCAAATTTTATGATAGGTTGGGGCAAATATGTTCATTTCCAGGACTACCACCTTAGTGCAAGTCATTATCATTTATCGACTCAGCTACTTAGTTAACTTCTGGCTCCAGCACTTGCCCTCCTGAGTCTTTTCAACACACTCTAGATTACTCAGAGGAAGGTACACTTCTACTTAAGTCTTTCAAGATTTTCTTCCCCTTTGCACTTAGAATTAAATTCAAATTCTTGCCATTGCTTCCTGCTTTTCATTGCTTACTTATAACTAATTTTGTTCAAAAATTCACCTATTCTAGATGCTTCCATCATGTTAGATGGAAAGTCAAGCCTTTTACTACTCCAGGGCCTTTGCATGTTTCCTTCTTGTCTGGAATATTGTTCCCTAGATACTCTCCATAGGCTAAATCTTAATCCTCAAAATGTTTCAATTTAATGTCATTAAGACAGCTCTATCTAAATCATCATTTCCCCTCCTTGAGTAATATCTTGAGTATAGTTGTTCCCATCATGCTTTTAAAAGTTGTAATTATTTTGCTCATTCAAGCATTCATTCACTCATTCATTGACATGTTAAAGGCTCTCTGAGGGAAAGAAATTGTTCACCTCATTTTTTGATCCATACCCAGCACAAATACCTACTACAAACAAACAAACAAACAAAAAACTCTTAATGTTATTGAATAACTACTACCTTTGCTACACCAATTTTATGTGATACATTCTATTTTATACTTAATATACAAATCTTATTTTCATTCAATTAAATTGAGACTTAAGAACACTAAGACTGACTAAAGATCACAATGCAGACTTGGGGAAAATTTGACTCTAGCACAAATCTCCTTGACTGAAAATTCAGAGGTGTTCATACTGTTTCCTGATTTTAGGGCCTGGATGAGGAAACCATGTGAGTCAAATGTAAATCCTGTTAATAACATTGAACATGGATTGATTTGAAAAATATTTTTTAGAACTTGAATCAATGAGAAATCCCCATAATTGTTAAGTATATGTGTTAAGTTCTGAGGACTTAACATTTTAGAGCAGGGATAGTAAAACCTTTGAAAAGGATGAGCCTAAACAATCATTTTCTTTCCTCCTTAGGAAAATTTCCAATTTATTTTCAAATCACTTACTGCCTAAGGGCATCTCAATTTTTGGCTTCTGATTATGTTTCACAGAGGAAGCTTTAGGAAGTGTGAAGATCATTTCACTTTATGTTCACTTTAACTTTTTGAAGAACCTTGCAAATTTAAGAATCCAAATAAATAGCAAAAAACATGAACTAAGTATAAAAGTTGAATTAAATATAAAAAATCATGGATTTTCTTTTCTCATGCGTGGCATTTAATGTGTGGTATTTTGTAAGTTTGAAATACTCCTGTAATTAGCACAGGAAAACAGGACAGCTCTTAGAAATAAAACAAATATTCAAATAGATGTCTGATTTTCTATTTTCCAATATTAAAATAAAATAATTTTGTAAAGATGAACAGGGTTTGCTATTATGATATAAATAGTCCTTAAAAGATATTTTACTTTTTCCCCAGAATTGTTATGCCAAAAACGTTTCCAGTTGCTTATGACAATAAAAAGATGCTAAAATAAACCCATGTATGTATTTCAGTCATTTAATCTCAACCATAGCAATCCAAAATGATATAAAGATACATGAAGATGAAATTTCAAATACTATGAAACATTTTGTACTGCTGCGAAACAAAGAATTAAGCTATAATCAGAAGTATTAGTTAAAATTGAATAAATGTCTCTGTCCTAGATTCTAGGATGTGCTCAGCACCAAGAGAAAAACTAGGTATCGTTAGATGAAATATGTTTCCCTTGACTATTAGGAACTAGTGGTCAGAAAAATGAGAGCAACTGACAAATCATTAGAAAGTTGGCATTGTTAAGATAGAAAAAGCCATAGGATTTTCTGGAAAGAGAAAGGTAGAGTTATAAATGCAGCCTGGCAAGATCATGGCAGACCGAAGGAGGTGACACCTGCACTGAATCTTAAAAGAATACCTTAATTACCAAAAGCAACAGTGGAATAATAGTACCAGAAGTTTTTCTTTTGCTTACCAGTTCAGCCTTTTCTATGACAATTAGCTTTCTCTTCAAGCAGAGAACACTTATTCTCCTACCCAGTGACCAGGTATGTCTTTAGGCAGAGGCAGAGTTCTCTCTTTTCAACTACCATTTGAAAAATCTTTGGGAGATAATCTCAGTTGCCTTGTTTGGATTTCCTTTCTAGCTTTCAGTTTATTCATTTTTGACAAAGGACATTGTTCTTTGATTTTTTTGCATTTGACCCATTCTAGTGTACCTAGAATACTCTGACTAAGATAGAAGCTTCCATTTAAAAACTGTAACTTAATATACTGATGTGGTGAATTAAAAAAGACACCAAATGAAGCATAGAGATCTATCGATGAGATAAAATGGTTAATATTTCTATGAACTAACTTTCAAACTGCCAATGATTTAAGTAATTAAGCCACTGTGGACATAATTTAGGTCAAATTTGCTTATTGAAAGAAGAAACAAATGTGTACTTGGTTGCTTTCTATACGAAGTTTTCTCTGGGTATTCTCCTTTAATAAAAATTCTAGTTACAACCTTCAAGGATAAGTATTAATTTAGGTATGAGAAATAGAAAGGTTAAATAACTCATAAAATTATATATATTAAGAAGTCACAGAGATTTAATTTGCTATTAATTAGCAATTCCATGTGTCCTCCACTATACCATGTGAGGTGTTTGGAAAACAATATTTGTAACATAATGCATAATCTTCCAAATGGCCAGAGGTGTGCAAGTAAGAGGATTGTTTTCTTTTTTGCTGACTTTAAGATAAGATGGTCTTTTTGCTTCAGATTTTAATGTGCTGTGTCAGGAGAAAATACATAATGAGTGCTCTGGATTTTCTGTCTTTTGAGCTGATTCTGTAAGATGTGTCACATGTCTTCCTTAGAGAGAGTAATTAATGGAGTGTATTGTTATTTCCATATGATATGGTCTCTGGAAGAATTTCTCTTTGGGCACCTAGTGCAGCAGTGGGGGGGGGGATGGGGAACACTTGACAACTTCCACATTCATACTGAACTTTTCCCAATAGGATGGCACAAGAATACATCATCAATTCCATGAAATATCTTTTTGTCTTTATAGAAAGATTTCTTATTAAGCTGGGATTTTCTAATTATTTTAGAAAGATCACTACCACTAACTGTATAGTTGTATACTAGCAAATATGGGGAGAAGGGTCAGCACCATAAAAACAATATGTGTGTCATTCAATAAGAATCCAATAACTGCTCCTGGAGTTCACTACTTGCTCATTCCATCAACCCTGCAGTTTCCTAGAATTTTTTTTCATTTCTTAGGTAAACATTAGATTTAGTTACAGAGATAAAAAGAGATATATAAATAGAGGGGGGGAAGGTGTATCTCATTTTATTATTCTTTTGTGTAAGAGTAGTAAAATTTTTGTAGGGAGTATTGTACACAATAAAACAATCATTTGTCAAAGGATAAACTTACTGAACACCAAAGCTCTGCTTTTAAAAGATCCCCTGTGTGTGATGAGCTACACAGTGTTCATAAAAAGTTGTTCTCCAGGGTTAGATATTCCTACTTCTTCAATTACTAGAGTTTTCTGAAGTCTCTCAAGGAAAGAGGATTAAACATTTATTGTCAGGAAGCACCAGGTTGCATTTGTCCCATGCTTTGACACTTTCCTTAGCCCAGACTCTAAATTTTCAATTACTGAACCCATAAAGTACCACCACACAATAATGTGAAAAGTAGTAGGGAGAAAAAGAGCAGCAGCAAGCAGCTCTACTCTGCAATTTTGAAGACTCTATATTCCTACCGTGTCATTTTAATTTGGTCATTATAGTCAGTGTTTCCTTAATGAAGAGTATATATTGCTTACTATTTATTATTTTATATTACATGAAAATAATAAAGATCTTTATTATTTTATTTCTTAGTTTTTAGAAAACAGTTGATGTTAGTTTTTAGAGAACAGTTGATGACTCCTGTAATAGATGAGATATATGAAAGAAACTAACAACAGCAACAAAAAAAAAATCCCAATTTTGAACTGGTATGAGTGGGGATGGAATATTTTTAGATAATTATACTCACATAAAGAAGACATCTGAAGAGAAGGGACAAGGCAATTTCTATGATATAGTCATTCAGAAGTTCTAATTTGAAAGGCTAGCATAAATTATAGTTGCTAATTAGAATTTCAAAAATCTAGACGGCTGCCTTCAGTCTGACTTACAAAGTGATCGAATGTTGTTACTCTTAGACTTACAAGAAAAACCTAGACAATCTGAAAGTCTTAATTTTTTTCTTGAATAAATCAGAGAATTGCGATCTCAGGGTAAACTATTACCATGAGCTCTCTACCAGTAGGTACATACACAAGGACAGAACTAGGATTTACTTACATGAATCAGTTAGATTTACAACTATAAATTGACATGGATACCTAAGTGGCAATTTTGATCAACTGCTTAAGGCTAAGCATATAGTAGCATAAGATTGAGAAACATCTAGTCATCACAACCTTGCAGGGTTTGGGTCAGAAAGAATTCTACATAATTACCTCTAAAAAGTATACCAGGTTTTTGTGATAATGATCTATAATATAGCCTATTTTCCTGGCAAGGGTGAAGAAAAAAATAAACATTGTGAAATAGCCCCGAAGTCTTTTCCATAATTAAGGCCTGCTCTTTGGGGAAAAGATTTTGCCAGAATATTTCCCAGCTGAGGGAAACACAATTCATCCCATGCGTACCCCCTTCTGTTCTCACTTAAGGGAGAAAATATTGTATAGTTCACAGGGTTTAGTGCATCAAAACAAATAGGTTTGGTATACTACATCCATGGAAGATAGTAAAGACTAGTGGTAGAAAAACTAAAATGTAGGAGGCAATAGTTAGAAAGGTCATAGCTTTAAATACAGGCTCATTAAAGAACAGAGATTAGTCAGAAGATTATAGAACACTGCTTTCCCCACACACTTCACTGTACAAATAAATTCCAGTAGAATATTAAGTTACAGTTTAAAAAACAAGCTATAATATAAGGACTCTGTCTGAGAAACAATGCATAGACAATGCTAAAACAAGGACACTTGAGGAATTTGTAGCCTCTAGCATTTACAGTTTTAGGAAGCATTAAACACAGTTCAACTGGTAGTCAGATTAATTTAAATCTACACACTAAAGGGCAATTCCTCAGTTCCAATTAGTTAGTACAACCTGTCTGGCTTTCAAGAAAAGTAAATAACAAGGCATGCCAAAAAATAAAACAATAAAAAAAAAGTCTGAAAAAAATAAAACAAGCATGGAAATTAAATTCATCTATAGCACAGATTTTTAGAATTATCATATGGGATATCTAAAATGATGATTGACTATTAAATTTTTAAAAATTTATTGATTATATATACACATATATGTACATTCATGCACACACATGCACATATATACACATATGTGGACATATATACACATATACACGTGTAAATAAGTTTCTATGCTTTTGTATACTCCATTGTTCTCCAATCACCATATCACCTATAATCTGTCACCATGATATTTTATGCTTATTCCTCCCTTGATTTTTTCCCTCCCATCCTCCCTCCCTTGCTGTATGTTATATTTTGTTATCAGCTTTCTTGTTTTAACTTTTCTTGTCCATCTGTTCGATCGCTCTATATCCACATATAAGTGAGACCACTGGTATCTTTTTCTTTATAACTAATCTCATCTAGCATAAATCCTTCTAACTCTATCCATGTAGTTGCAAATTACATGGGTTTGTATTTTTTAATCACTGAATTGCATTCCATTGTGTAAATATGTCACATCTTTTTCATCCATTCATGTTTCGGGAACTTTGGGTTGTTCTCATATCTTGGTTGCTTAAATTGTGCTGCAATAAATATAGGCGTAGAGGCTCCTTTTTGAATTAGTGTTTTTGCATCCTTTAGGTAGATTCTTGGAGGTGGAATCACTGGATCAAATTGTAGCTCCATTTTTAATAATTTGATGGTCTTTCAGACAACTTTCCATAATGATTAGACCAGTTTGTATTCCCACAAGAAGGGTAAAAGTATCCATTTTTTCTGTACCCTCATCTGCTCTTGTTGTCAATGATTAACCTGTTTAGGTATTAGATGTAAAAATGTAAAAGTAAAATATGAACATCAGATGGATTATGTAATGAGGAATAGAAACCTAAGAAGTAATCAAAGAAAATGTGACTGACAAGCTCAACAGTAGACTTGACAAGGCAAAAGAGAGAATCAGTTAATTTGAAGAAAGCTCAATAGGAACTTCTCAAACTCAAATTCCTTAAGGAAAAAAAAAAAAGAACAAACACTAACTAGCTGTGGGAAATAAGTGTAATACCAAATATACAAATTATTTCACATTATTAGGAGACGGGTATTGGGCATAAAAACACTTGAATTAATAAAAGTTGAGAACTTCACAAAACTATTAAGAGATAGCAAAATATAATTTCAGGAAATACAAAAGAAGAATATACACCCCCAAATACTATTGTTAAGCATGTAATTTTGAAGTACAGAAAAAATGAGAAATCTTGAGAGAAGAAATATGGGAGAAATAAAGACACCTAAAAAGGAACATGAAAAACAATTGCAATGCTTATAGATTTCTCTATCGTAACAATGTGAGTAAGAATAGTACAGAATGAACTATTTCAATTACTGGAAAGAACCTACCAATCTCTAATTCTATATCTGGCAAAATTATCTTTCAAATGTAAAGAAAAATACTTTACCAAATTAGTAAAAACTAAGAATATTTACCACTAGCAAATATTTACCACTACCACTCTGCTCTGAAATTAGAATGTTAGAAATTCTTCATATATAATGCAAATGATATAATTGATTATGCCAGCCCCCCAATTCATATGTCAAATACTAACCCCCCCAATCTAGCCATATCAAGATGGATATTTAAGGAAGCAATTAAGATTGAGTGAGATCACAAAGATGGGATACTGGTTTGATAAGCTTCTGTACTTATATGAAAAAAAAATCCCAGAAATATACTCATAAGTAATATAAACTTATTTTAGACAAAAGTACAAATAAAACATAATGGACAAAGGACAGTTATACCCAATATTACTGAACAACTGGCTCTTCAAATTTAAGCAACAACAACAAAAACCTAAAAATAAACCTTAAATTACACAGAAATATTAACTTAAAATATATATTAGGTAAAAGGTAAAATGCAAAATTATAAAAAAATCTCTAAATTATAACTTTACCAAATATAAGGCTCTGAATAAGATTTTTATTTTAGTACAACAGCTTCCTTCAAATAAGAAAGAATAACAGATTTTATTAAATAAAGGTGTTATTTATTAAAAATAAGACATTATTTTACATATGATCCATAAAATTCACAGTTAAGAGAATGAGACCAATTCATACTTTGAGAAAAAAATATATTTGCAGAACATTCATTTATTAAAAAGGGTTTTTATTTAAAATATCCAAAGAATTTGCAAAACTCAACAAGAAAACACCACACTCTTGAAAAGTGGGCAAAATATTTTAAAAGATATCTTTAAAAAATAAGATAAGTAGATTTTTAAAAGTGCATGAAAATATGCTCAAAATTATGTCATTATGGTATGGAAATTTAAAAAATAAACAATGAACTACTATCATATATATTAGTATGAATAAAATCTGAAAATTATATACTAGCAATTGCTGATAAAGTGTGGAACATAGGAAATTTTCCCTAAGGCTTGCAGCAATACACCATGGGAGAGCCATTTTGGAAGAAAAAGAAAAATATACAAAAATGGATAGTGCAGTTGATGTAAATAAATTTCTAAAAGACGAGGAAAGGAAGGAGGGAAGGAGGGAAGGGAGGAAGGGAGGAAGGGAGGAAGGGAAGAAGGGAGGAAGGGAAGAAGGGAGGAAGGACGGAAGGAAGGAAGGA